>JAXGGA010001002.1:0-173897 GCA_038373865.1 Uloborus plumipes
ACCACGAGCGTACCGATTAGTAAATTTTCAAAAATGTTCTATAGAATGAATTATTACGAGTGAAAGCTTAGTGAAGTGGAAGTCTTAAACAAGTCATTAAATATAAGAAAAAGTTTTTTGAAAAGAAAAAAAAAATGGATTTTCGTAGTACACAAATAAAATTGAAGACTCCGCGAAAAACGGCAACAAAAGATATTTTGAAAAGTTTTCAAACGATTTTCAAAAATAAATCACAAAATTCAAAGACTAAAAGCACATTTTGGCGTTCTTCAGGGTTTTCATGCACTTAAAAATGCAACTTTTAATTTTAAACAACTTTTTTTTTAATGTGTACGAACTAAGTAGTCCAACCTTCTAACTCACCTTATTAATTTACAGAATCCAAATAAGTAAATGAATCAAATGAACTAATAAATGTTAAGAAATATTCATATCATTTAACACTATTCAACTGACAATTGCTAATAATATTTTGTATTCACTTTCAAAACAAGGAGTGCGATTGAATATGCAACAACATCAACGATCGATTACAAATTTGGATATTCGGAAATTGAAATAAAAAAATAAATATTAAAACTGAAGCAAAAATGTGAATAAAAAATTACCAACTAAAAAGCTTAGTACATTAATTTTGTTTTCGCTTACAATATACACTAGGTGGCCAAAAGTATCCGGACACTTTCAAAAATTCACATTTTTACATATAGCTCGAGAAATAAGTGATCAATTGCTCTTTAACTTTAGTCATACAAAATATAGGCTTCACCGAACATTTCCAAGTTGAAATTAAATTACCCTTGCATTTGGGGGACGACAAGAAGGGGGTTGAAAGAAAAACCGCTTTTTGACCATAACTCTTCGAAAATAGCTCGGAATAAGCTATCAATTTCAGTAATTAATTAGCATACTATGTATAATTACTATACAAATTTTTATGAACGTACCACTCTTACTTCTGAAGATATGAAACAGTTTTGAAAAAACGGCAATTTTATTTGAAGGGTTTTTGCTCATAACACGCAGAGTTTTTGATCAAACCTTATCACAACTTCAGGAAAGATGACAAAATACAAGAGAAAGAACATACTAAAACGGTAAATAAAAATATTAAAAATTCGATGAGATATGAACGTTAAAAGGAAATAATTCTTCACGGCGCATGCGCGAACGACAGAAATTTATAACTACAAAAATATTGTAGCCTGATTTATACTGCATCTTATAAAAAAAGTTCCAGTTGAATATCATGAAAAATGAAAAAGATATCAGCGATCTAGTGAGCTGTATTTCATTCATTCGCAGGCAAAACATAAATCGCAAGGGGTTGTCCACAAATAGTGTGATGACAATCGATCATTTTTTTTCAATGTTAAATTGTATACAGTTTGAAAATTTATATTCGGCATTGTAGTCACATTTCGTTTATTCGGCCAAAAAGATCTTATACGTAGGTGGCCAAAAGTATCCGGACACCCTCTGAAACGTTGGTTTTGAACGACGACGCAATAACCTTCAATTTAAAAATAGCTCTTTGTGGACAGACCCACACTATTTAGATATTGTAGGCGATTGAATGAAATACAGCTCACTAGATCGCTGATATCTTTTTCATTTTTCATGATATTCAACTGGAACTTTTTTTATAAGATGCAGTATAAATCAGGCTACAATATTTTTGTAGTTATAAATTTCTGTCGTTCGCGCATGCGCCGTGAAAAATTATTTCGTTTTAACGTTCATATCTCATCGAATTTTTAATATTTTTATTTACCGTTTTAGTATGTTCTTTCTCTTGTATTTTGTCATCTTTCCTGAAGTTGTGATAAGGTTTGATCAAAAACTCTGCGTGTTATGAGCAAAAACCCTTCAAATAAAATTGCCGTTTTTTCAAAACTGTTTCATATCTTCAGAAGTAAGAGTGGTACGTTCATAAAAATTTGTACAGTAATTATACATAGTATGCTAATTAATTACTGAAATTGATAGCTTATTCCGAGCTATTTTCGAAGAGTTATGGTCAAAAAGCGGTTTTTCTTTCAACCCCCTTCTTGTCGTCCCCCAAATGCAAGGGTAATTTAATTTCAACTTGGAAATGTTCGGTGAAGCCTATATTTTGTATGACTAAAGTTAAAGAGCAATTGATCACTTATTTCTCGAGCTATATGTAAAAATGTGAATTTTTGAAAGTGTCCGGATCCTTTTGGCCACCTAGTGTATTTTGAACAATCGTTTTTATTTTCTCTCTCCCTTTTGTAAAATTTAGACTTCTAAATCGAAACTTCGATAGTTTGAGAAAAAACAGCAGTATTAGCAGGGACTGACAAATATCTGAGAATGGAAAAAATGAAACGAAAAGAAGAAACTGTACGAGGCATAAGTGTTAATGAGGACAAAATATTAAGGATCACGTTATGCACAGTTCGGATAGGGGAGAAGGTAAAACTCATTGAAACAATACATGTTAGAAAAATAAGTTAACTTTTAAAATTAAGTTACTCATTTCTTAAACCATTGGAAAAAAGTCTTTATTTGATCACATTAAATACATTCAAAGTAATAAAGGATTATACTCAACTGATTTTACCAAGAAAAAAAAAGCTTATTAAATGAAAAAAAGTGACTTGGCACCTAAGCCTCAATAACAAAGAATCACTTTAGAATTATACTTGGTTTAAAAACTTTTCGGTAACTCATGAATAGCTCTTAAATTACCAAATGTGTAAATAATACTGTAGCCATAATAACCCTAGCAGCATAATCTCATCGGCCGATGATCGGCCATTCATCGAAACCCGATGAAATTCTCATCGGCCGGTGATCGGATTTCGATGAGTTTTCATCGGGAATTGCTCCAATATGTCTCATCGGCCAATCAGAATCCGAGCAGCAAAATCCGATGAGTTTACGATGAGATTTGGAGCAATTTACGAGCAGTGCAGTCCCGTGCCGATGAATTTAGGATCAATTTTGGATGAAAATACGATGAGAGTTGGATCAATATACGAGCAGTGTAGTTCCGTGGCGATAAATTTTGGATCAAAATATGATGAGAGTTGGATCAATTTAAAGAAAAAAGAGAAAAAAAGAAAAAAGAGCGCAGTTTAGTTCCGTGGCAGTGAATTTTGGAACCTCTTTTTTATTTCCCCCAACCATTTGCGACTGGCCAACTCCAGCATCGAACCTGAGTTATCGGCGCGGAAAGCCAACGCTCTACCACCACGCTACCAAGTCTACGAATAATGAGACCGACACTGCATATTTAACAAAAACTTGAGATGGGGAAATTTTTTCTGAGAAAATTTGATCTTTACTACCTCTTTCCGATGAAATCTGTAGCTTGGCATATTTTCATCGGGAAATTTGATTGGAAGTATATAGTTTTCCAATAACACATAGCTCGGTTAATTTTCATCGGGAAATTTGATCGGAAGGATATCGTTTTTCGATGGAATATAGCTCATCTTATTTTCATCGGGAAAGTTGATCGGAAGGATATCATTTTCCGATGAAATTTCGCTCATCTTATTTTCATCGGGAAAGTTGATCCGAAAGATATCGCTTTCCGATGAAAAGTAGCTCATCGAAAACCGTGCTCGGATACTGATCGGAACGATGTCGTCGTGCGTTACGGGATCAGTTTACGAGGAGTTAGTTGATCGGCCGAGCAAAATCCGATGAGTTGATGCTACTTGGGAAGCTATTTAGAATATATTCGAGGAAGTTCCTGAACTGTAAAAAAATTTTTGCATATGGTGATTCCAGGCCTCTTATTGGAGGGAGAAGGAGCGGAAAACTGCCTCTTGTTTCTAGAACTGTAACAAATATAGCGTACTTGTGGAGCCTCAGTCCGACACCACTGCGATCAACTATAACTAATAAATAGCTTGCTCTAAACGATCCTGTGCAATTTTGTTTCAAAATACTGTGTAATATAAGATAAGTCTGAGAATTTAAGATTTTGTTTTCTTACTACATATACCCCCCGGATTATCTGAATTTTTGTTTATCCGGCTTGGCTTCTGTCCCAGTTAACCCAGATAAACCAGGTTATACTCAACTAACCTTTTTTACTTCTATTTTCTGAAGAAAAAAAAAAGAGGGAAGAGATGAAAGAATAAGAGAAAAAAACCTCTGAAGAACAACGTAATATCATGTGGCCACTACTGCGAACGAAAAGACTGCGAGATAAAGGAATGTGGCCATCGAGTCCTCACAGTTATCTCGCCGTTACGGCTCGCTTATTTTTGTTTTATAGCAATATACTGAGAAAATTTCTAATTTTACAGTTATAAACTAAAATTTCTACTTTTACAATACTAAACTGTAAGGTTTCTAATTTTACAGTAATAAACTAATTTTACCGTTTATTACCGTACATTTTACAGTTTTACCCTGGAACATCTGCTGACAGTATTATACTTTTGTTTTAATAGCATAATACAGCTATGTTTTACGACAGTAAACTGTAAAATTTCTAACTTTACGGCAATAAACCGTAAAGTTGCTAGTTTTACAATTTATTGCTGTGCATTTTACCGTTTTAAATTGGAACCTCGGCTGCCAGTATTACTGTAAAAACAACAGTTCATTTTTTTGCAGTGATATATCACCCGTATTTTCCGGATTCTCGTTTATCCGGCCTGGCTTCGGTCCCAGTTAGCCCAGATAAACCAGGTTACACCGAACTAACCCTTTTTACTTCTATTTTCTGAAAAAAGAAGAGGCAAGAGAGGAAAGAATAAAAACCTCTGAAGGACAACGTAATATCATGTGGCCACTTCGGCGTCGGCAACAGAGCGTTCCAATTTCGTTCCATTATGTCACTGATACGACTGGGGGTAACCGTGGAAACGACTGCGAGATAAAGGAATGTGGCCAGCGAGCTCCCGCAGCTATCTCGCCGTTACGGCTCGCTTCTTTTTCCGCGAGTGAACATTTCCAGCGCCGAAGTCGGGCTAACGGTCAGCGTCGCAATTTGGGCGAAAGAGAATTCGCTAACTCTTAGTAGATTACACTTTGTCTCTCTTGTGAACACATCTGTTTCTCGCTTTACGTCACGATTGTAAGATAGTACATGTTTATGGTATTTTTTGAGAAAAACTTTTCGAATGACAGTAAAACTCAGTTATATCGTCATGCTAGTCATCGAATTTTCATGACTCTTTTAATAAAATAACGTTTGTAATAAAAACAAACATTGGCAAACTTGTTTGAAAACTTCTGGCAGTAAAGAAATTCTTTCTTTTTTAATGTTGGGAAGTGTTGCAAATATTGAGGAAATTTAAAGTAATTGAATGTAAATATTTCGAAAATTTCATCTTGTCAAATACGATTGTTCAGAAAATGTAAGGTAATTAAATACAGATATTCAGAAAAATAAAGTTATTCCATGCAATTGTTTATTAAAATTAAGCTTTCTGCGTCAAACTAGTGTTCCATCTCTCTACGGAAGCATCATACTACAGGCGGAAAAACAGAGATATTTTTGGCTACTTCAGCCTTACATTTAAATTGAGGCATCTAAAAAGTGGAGGTGACTGCAGGCGCTATCTTCTCAATGAGTATAGTCTAGTTAAAAAGTCTAACCTCTCCGCCATGGCACTCCTTTTTTCCATGGATAGAGCCCTCCATGGGCACAACAACAGCTTAAAACATTCTAGACTTCGATGAAACAGGCAGTACAAAATACTTTGTGCAATGCTAAAAAAAATAGAATTACTTACTAAGTACCACATCTGAGGCCATCTCGGATCATTGAGATTTGTTTTTATTCCTTTCGTATCTTCTTTAAAATCCCGTTTAGGTCTCCTTAAAAGCTTTTGTTGTGAAAACCACGTCACCTGAAATACAACATGAAACAAGTCAAGGAAAAAAATACATGGATTTCGCACCAAAAAGTTTTCTGTTGATTATCAAAAGCAGAAATTAACTATTACTAAGCAAAAAAAGGAAGCAAAAAATAAAAAAGGGCACATATCTTGTATTGGTAAAAGAGGTTCGTTGAAATGCCTTTTAGAGAAATATATTGCACTACCAGTACCTATTTATACTCAATGGTGAAAGCAGTGGGAAAACGTGATTTTTATAAATGAAACTAAATAAGGGCCCTGCTCCACATCAGCAGAAAATGCGACCGAAACCGAAGGCAGTAACCGAAAATCCGGGTACTTTCCATAAGAACACTATTTAATCCATTTTCTGCTTGATTTTTCTGTTTTACGTCAATGTGAAGCTTGGCCCTTTGTCTCTACAATTTATCACGTGCAATTTGAAGTTTTGTGAAAATCTGAAGTAAACGTGTTATTTTAAACAGCCTTAATATTTTTCTACTATAAAATGACATTGTAAGTATGATCCTTTTAAAGGAAAACATTAAAAAATTGTAAATACACAAATGTATTTATAGGCAAGTAATTAACTTAGAGCGTATGTTACACACCAGGTTTGATAACGCTTCGATTTCTCTTGAAGGCGACAATAACACGATGTAGAAAAGCTACCAATTCGCCTATTATATTACAGATGCCGCAAAAGAGCTTAAGAGATTAATATTTATAAACTCTTTAAACATGAATCCTATTACACTAGGCCAATTTGTAATTTCATGAGGGCGAAAGGAGATATAATAAACTATCATTGGTTTAACTCATTCCTACAATAATATTCATTGTGGACGCAAAAGCTTCACTATATTTACAACCTCAATATAAATTTTGAATCCATTATCGTATGCATTTAAGCTAATTTATTACTGGTAGCTGTTCGTTAAATCATATGACATAATTTTAAATGGCTTTCAGGCCACTTCCTTATAGTGCATTATTTCTTATTTGGAGAGACTAAATTTTTAATACTTAACAGTTCTTCTGATTTTTCAATTTACTACTACGGGCAGTTGAAGTACATTCATTTATTTAAATTAGGGATGCACAGATTAATCGTCAGTACCGATTAATCGGCCACTTTGCCGATTATTAATAATCGGCAAAATCGGGCCAATCAAAATCGGGCTGAAAAATATTTTTCAGATATTATTCTTTAAAGTATACTTTCACAAGGAAACTATGATGAATAATTTTATTAACAATGATAATAATCCTCACAGTTGATATAAAGTTTTTTTAAATGAATTCTCCTACTTTGAATAAAAATACGTAGACAATGATGCAACATTTTTCATGTGGCGATAGTTTTCTCCTTAGCACATTGCTTTCAGATAACCTCTAATTTTCAAAGAATAAAAGTATTGAATTAAATTGCTACTGATTACTAAAATATATGAATCAAAAGTACTCCTTAATTGGAGTGTTTACCACACACTCTCCCACCCCTCCTTTTTTTTTTTATAAATGTTTATTTCCAATTAACATAACTAACAATGTGTTAATAATATTATTGACACTAATATGAAAATTGGTTCTAAAAAATTTGATAAAATATTGAAATTATTTTGTGAAAACTAGGAAAATGAAAAAAAATCTTCTTCCAGAACTAAAATTACTTACTATTTCTAAACTTGGAACTGTATAAGAAATAAAAAACAGTGATGGTAAAATTGGTAGCAGAAAAACAATTATCCTTATCATTAATCGGTTCAGCCGATTAATCGGCCGATTATCAACAGCCGATTAATCGGTAATCGTCCAATTTGCTTATCGGTACATCCCATCATTAAAATCAGGGGGGAAATGGAAGAGGACGAACTTATACACTGGGTGAAGTGAGATTGGTTTCAAAGTTCTGTTTATGTGATCTTTAACCTCACTATTTTTACGTTATTTTCTAGCAGTTCTCCCGAACACTGCAATTAAAGAATATAAAAAGAAAAATTTCAGCTTTTAATGATTCTATACATTTCTGAGAAAGAGAGCTTGCTTATGTGTTCATTTACTGGTCAATTACACTATCAAGTTCATAAAGTTATTAATTAGTAATTCCTGATGCAGTGTTATTGAGCTCAGAGAAAAAAATACTGACCCCTTTTTTTGCCAAAGGGACAAACTTTAAACGGTAAAAAGTGCAAAAGAATCCAGAACGATCAAACTCAAGGCAATGTTTTGTTGATTATTAAAAAGCTTCGCTTATATCTAACAAATATAAGATAATCGTTTTTTTTTTCAACATAAACTGAGGTCTTTTTCTGTCCCACAATTTTAACATATCTTAGAGCAAACAATTATAAACTTAACATAACAAACATCTTAACAAAACAATATTAAATTGTTTTGTTAAGATGTTTGTTATGTTAAGTTTGTAATTGTATGCTCTAAGATATGTCAAAATAAAATTGTGAAAAAAAAAAAAAAGACCTCAGTTTATGTTGAAAAAAAAATTGCTTTGTAAGATGTTTGTAACATGTTTTGTTTTTAATAACTGTTCCTGGGGTCCCAAAACCGATAAACAGTTCAAACGGTAGGTGCGGGGACCTCAGGGTGTCAAATGTCAAATTAAAGAATATATCCCACTTTTTTCAATACATTTCATGATTCCTTATTTTTCCTAGCTCGAACTGCTTCAAATAAGTTCAAGCGCACTTATTCGGACAAAAAAAAGAGCTTTCCTACGCAATTATTAACAATTGCATAGCATACGAAGAGTTATTCATTAATTTCACGTCCATTATCTAAGCCATTAATCTTGGGGGCGGAAATCATTATTTAGAGTCCTAATTTCAGTCCTCAACCTAAAGGAAAAAATATTATTCAGCACCATGACTGAAAAATAACATCCAAAGACATCTTAAATCATCGCTACATAGCGCAGTATGAAAAGTAGCATATGTGATGGAATAGCGTGGATTTGAGGTGATTAATCAAAGAAATGACCTTATCATTCATCAGTACGAAAATTGGATATTACAGGTACCAGACCTCAGTTGACTTTTGGTGTACTTAAAATCACGGAACATAATTGTTGCATGTTATATTGGAGATCCTAGAATGTAATTTCAGTGCTGTCTTGTGACGATCCGCGAAACGGTTCTCTCTCTCTCTCACCCAAGTTGCTTCTCTGAACCTCCTCTATTCATTTAAGTGGACATACTGCCAGCCCAGCTCAATTGAGTAACGGATAAACGAATGCTCCGTTTATAAGAATAAAACCTTCGTGAACCGAATATTTCTCCGTAGACGCAATGTTAACGATCCCCGCTAAATCGAATACACCCCCCCCCCCCCACTCCATCGTTTGAACGTCGCCGAGTGCTTCCTACGGTTATCTTGGTAGCAAGTTGCTAAAAGCAAGTTGCTTCCAGTGAACGAATTTTGTGCTGATAGTTTTAAACTGTATTGTAAAACATTTAAATAAACAATATGCTTCGTCACTTCATCAATAAATATAAAATTACCGAGTCCTGTTGCTGACAGACACCTTTACACGAGAACATCTCTACCATCTTGCTTAACTGTTCCAACTAAGTTCTTAGAATTTTTACATTTCTAACTTTTTCTTCTCCATATAATTATTTCCAAAAATGTTAACTTTACTTTATTCTAAAACATTTTGGTCTTATTTATCATTTATTTCGTGAAGAAAAGCCTAAGTTTTATGTTATTTGCACTACCAAACATTTTCTGAGGTTAGATTGCCCAAATAGTCCAGCTGTTTAGGAGACTGGACGAACTTTTTCAGTTGAAATTGACACATAAAATACTTCCTTAAATTCTGCAGAAACTTTAAAAGCTCTCAAGGGTAGACTTTTCATAAATTTTCTAACCATAAATCTCAAGCAAAATGTTACAGACTTTGCCAGTTGACCCTTTCTTAGCCAAGTTTCGCTCCAATTTTTTTCTTCAAAGCATTTTACTACTAACTACACTACGGAATGATATGAATTAACTAATTTAGAGATATTGCTATCCGACTTACTACTATTATGATGAAAAATAACAACATTTTTAGCGGTGTCGGTGGTTTTTTTACGAATACAAGACATTTAAAAATAATTAATAGATTTTTTCAAAGTAAAATAACAAAAAAATAAAGACAAATGCTTTTCAAGTATCAATACAGTGCAAGAATGATGAAAAAACAACAGATGTGAACTTAAATCAGGAATTTATCCGTAAATATTGCAGTGTATGAAAACTTTCGTAACATGTTTTTTCTGTGTCTCTTCGCTTCTTGACCCATTTCAAAAAGAAAATCAGGCAATATTTTAAAAACGAATACAGGGTTTTATTTAGAATGACTCAGATATGATATGAAATAATATTGGTCTTCATATTCAAATTCAATTCCAGGGAATTTTGGTTTAACTACAAATATTTAAGGTGTACGAACATTTTGTGAGCCACTGTATATACAAAAGAAAAATAATTTTGCTCTATAAAAAAATATTTACATACTGCGAATGAAATAACATATAAATAAATAATAAAATTACAAAAATAAAAATAGATAAAATTATTATTTTTAATAACGCAAAAATAAATAAATTAAAAAAAAAATAAAATATTAAAAAACTCATTTCGGTCCCTTTTTTCTGCTCGTGAAATATTTAATTTCTAAAAAATAAGGGCAGTTTTCCCCGTCTTGCATTAAGGTCTCCATTTACACGCAGCCACAACTATTTAAAAACTGAATACTGATACAAATGATTTTACCTGCGGTTCTTTTGAAAGCGCTGTGTGATGTTCTTCACTGCGTTCTAAAGATCTTTTAGACAACCTCCTATGCTTCAAATGGTAATGATCATCGAACATCTGCAAAAGAAAAGAACATAAATCTCATCGAAAAGATAGAACGTAATTGCACAAATAATTCACACAAAGCTGCAACTGAAACTAATTTTTTGAAAAAGAAAGACAGAAGTTTCCTGTAAGAATAATTAGATTTTAATAGGCCTTTGGAAATCTCTTTTATAAGTTTTATTGGGTTATTATCAAAGGAATAACAAATTCAAGAATGTTTGAGAAAGCAAAGTAATAATTTTGCTATTACACACAATGATTAAAAGAGATTGGGAATTACATTGAAGTAATTGAATAAGGATGTTTACTTTTATTCAACTGAAAATGGTAATACATTTTCGATGGGGAATTTAAAAAATGTGCTTTTATTTTGGTCTTCTTTTAATTTGATCTTTTTGAAGAATGTTTGAAAATTATTTCAATAAAACTAGTTACGGAAATCTTATTTTTCTTAATGTAGCAGCGAGAAACCTAAATCGTTATTTTTGAATTAAATTCAAATTTTGTTTTACTTTTAAATAATGTTTTTTGCTTGAAAAATAATTTGTAAAATGAATTACTTAATAAGGAAATTTCATTGAAAAGATCAAAAACATTTCCGTCGCAAGTATCTAGAAATGTAAATCTTCCAGTTTTTCTTTTGAGAAAAATTAAAGGATTATTTCCTTTCATAAATATTATAAAAACTTGACTCTGCGTGAAAGAAGTAGTTTATCTTTTACAAGGAGCACATAATTAGTGGGTTGTAAAAAAAAATTTCATTCATAAATAATAAATCAGAATGGTGTTAAAGAAGTAAAAAGCTGTTCTTTGAAATGTGATGAGGAGAAAAATAAAAATCATTTAGTTTTATAAACACAAATATATCATTTTATTCCGTAAAATTACGAAAATGCTCACTTTGCAGATATTTAAATAAATAACTCATCATTTATTTTATCGATATTTTCATCACTATTTTTATGATTTTCAATCACTAAAATTTCATTTTCATTTCAATATTTATTTGGAAATGAAATAAATAATGGATATTTCAAGATTATTTCCTTTTTTCTTATATTTATGCATATTTAAATATCACTAATGTTTAATAGTACAAATTAGTGATACTTAACCCTTCACTGCACGGTGTGCCAGATCTGGCACAAACCAAATAAACCCTCATATATTCCTATGATTTTTAAATACAGTTAAACTGAGCTTTGTGCCCCTTCTGGAACATTGCTATAACAGTTTAGTGTGATTTTTATGCACTAGTTAGTTGCACTAGTCTAGGTATTACAGTTCTTGCTTTTGAAAGAAAGAGTGTCTGCATTTCCGTTAAAAGTGTGCTTAGTCATTATTTCCTTTGTTCTAAAAATGTTTAAATACTCTTAGTGGAAAGTTTGTTTATACCACTTATGGCACAAAACACATTGTAGATTATTACACTTATCGGTATACAAAACATATGCTATGTGCTTTGTGCCATATATAGAACAAACAATTAAAACATCATTTTTGGTGCACATTTTAAAAATTAATTTTTTTCTTCATTTTTCCTGAACTCAGGGCTATTTAAAAGGTAACAAATGATATTTTTCATGAAAATATAAAAAATCGTGCAGTGAAGGGTTAAATATCACTAATGTCTAAAGGCCCTGCTCCACATTGACGTAAAGTAGAAAAATAAAGCAGAAACGTAAAATGGATTACACAGTGTTCCTATGAAAAGTACCCGGATTTTCGATTTCTGCCTTCGGTTTCGGTCGCGTTTTATACTGAAGGGGAGCAGGGCCCAAATAGTACAAATTAGTGATATTTAAAATCACTAATGTCTATGTTACACATAAAAAAGGAAATGACTTATTCATTAAAAAAAAAAAACCACGAAAAGAGGACGTTTATCTAAACTTCAAACTGTTTCAGAACTGCACAGGAATACTTTAAATTTCCATCTCGTACCCATTGCAGCAAAGCATTATTTAATTCTGCAAAACAGTTTAATTTCCCAACGGCTATATGATTTTTAAAAAATCGCAAAAAAGGATATTAATCTAAAAGAAAAACTGTTTTAGAACAGCACACTAAACAGGTTTCCTTTAAATTTCCATGGCTAACTCATTGCACCAATGCATATTTTAATTTTACGAAACAACTTCATTTCCCAACCACAATATGATTAAAAGAATCCCACAAAGAAGACAATCTAAAAGAAAAACTATTTGAGAACTGCACAAGTATCCTTTAAATTTTCATCGCGTGCACCGCAAAAAATAAACCGTTGTGTTTACAATATATTACTAGCAGCAGAGGTACCAGTTTAAAACTGTAAAATGCACAGTAAAAAGCTAAAAAAATAGCAATTTTACAGTTTACTACAGCAAAATTGGCAATGGACAATGTGTCACTAAAATTAGCAATTTTACAGTTTATTACTGTTAAATTAGCAATTTTTAAAATTTATTACTATCAAATTAGCTGTAAAAACAACATTCATTTTTTACAGTGTACTCATTGCACCAAAACATTATTTAATTCTGCAAAACAATTTAATCGCCAACGGCAATATGATTTTTTAAAAAAATCACAAAAAAAGGACATTAATCTAACAGAAAAACTACTTGAGAACTGCACAGGTATCCTTTAAATTTCCATCGCGTACTCATTGCACCAAAGCATAATTTAATGTTACGAAACAATTTCATTTCTCAGCTGCAATATGATTAAAAAAATCACAAAAAAGGACATTAATCTAAAAAAAAAAACTACTTCTAAAACTGCACAGGTATGCTTTAAATTTCCATTGCGTACTAATTGCACCAAAGCATAATTTAATTTTACGAAATAATTTCACTTCTCAGCTGCAATATGATTTAAAAAATCACAAAAAAGGACATTAATCTAAAAAAAAACTACTTCAGAACTGCACAGGTATCCTTTAAATTTCCATCGCGTACTCATTGCACCAAAACATTATTTAATTCTGCAAAACAATTTCATTGCCCAGCTGCAATATCATTAAAAAACTCACAAAAAAGGACATTAATTTGAAAGAAAAACTACTTTAGAACTGCACAGGCATCCTTTAAATTTCCTTCGCGTACTCATTGCACCAAAGCATAATTAAATTTTAAGGAAACAATTTAATTTACCAAACGGCAATACTCCTTTGTGATAATTAAAATCACATTCGTAAATGCCTGCACTCCAGTCTTAACATCTGCCTTTAGCTTCGCGACTGACATTCCAAGAAACGTCCTTCATACATTATTAGTCTTTTCATGTCTAATTTTTGAAGTGCTGAGCAAACGGCATTTCTCAGAGCTGCTGTAATTAATTTCTTCTTTGTAAACTCATTAAGATGGGGAAACATTTCAAGTAATAATGAACTCTGGTATCTGAATGAAAGTCCTTTCATTAAAACACTTTTTAAATATCTTATTTGCCGAGTTCTCTGCAGAGTAACTCATTATGAAACTTCATTATGGCCGATGTCTTTTGGTATGTTAACGTTCGTGTAAAATTCCGTTTGTTGGTAGGATATTCCATCGCCTTTCTCAGTGGAATATGCCTAAACGGTAAATAAGATGTCTGTTCGGAAATGGAGCTTTAGAAAAATATTTAGAAATTCTACCATTTTGAAGGAAACTCATTTTTGAAGTTCTTTTTTCAAAAAGTAAACGCTGAAAATGTTGCGCCGAAAGGATTTAAATGCTATGCAGTGATAATTATAGTTCATTTTCTAAGCTTTGATTTATTTATTCATTTATTTTGCTGAAGTATGAAATGTTTATTTTTCGGTTGATATTTAGACTTTAAAATTATAATTCATGCAAAATTTCAACACAGTTTGCATTTGAGATGAAACAGATATAACGCTTGACTATGATAAAAAACAAGTTTGCAGTAAGTCAACCCTTGATTCAAATTCTGTTTTCGAAACGTAACCATATTGCATACAAAAACATATTGCATGACATGATTTTCAGAAAATGAATAATTTTAACATGAAAAAGGTATTGTTACATATTTACCCATTTCCTTTTGGGTAGAATAGGAGTCCAGATGAAAAACAACCCAAGTAAACAAAGAGAGAGAGAAATCAGTGATAGCAAAGAGTTAACATCATTGGAAACATAATTTAATGATCTAGCTTTAATTTCAAAGCTCGCGTTAAGCCTTCACCACTTCGCAAAATACTATAAAATCGTAAATCCGGCGGAAAAAACTCTGATTTGGCTAAAGTATTGGCGAATGGAAAATTCTCTAAACTTTCTACTAAATACAAATTATTTTGGAAAAATATTACTTAAGTTTAAAATTAATCTTTGACTAAGACTTTTAAAATTTGGCGAAGACTTTTGAAATTTGACTACTTTAATCGGCTAACAACTTGATCTCTAGCGCAGGTCCTGAATTTATAGTTAGGGCCATGCTCCACATCGACGTAAAGCAGAAAAAATAGGCAGAAGCGTAAAATGGATTCAATGGTGTTCCTATGGAAAGTACCCGGATTTTCGGTTTCTGCCTTCAGTTTCGGTCGCGTTTTACGCTGATGTGGAGCATGGCCCTTAGAGTTACATTTTTTAACGATGCAATAAAGGATATCAATCGGAAGGCGATAGCAAATATAATCATTTACTTACTTTTATTTTATACTTATTTATTTATTTATTTCTGTTCTTTAAAATCAAGAATTAAGTGAAGACAACAATAATAATTCACAAGCAATGCGAAAAGATTGTAACAGTGTTTCACTAGAATTTACAAATATTAAAGCACACTGCAAAAAATGAAGTGTTGTTTGTACAGTATAATACCGGCAGCCGAATTTCCAATTTATTGAAAACTGTAAAATTGCACCGTAATCAACTGTAAAACTAGCAGTTTGACAGTTTATTATTGTAAACAAGCAATTTTAGTTTATTACCGCATAATTACCTGTATTATACAGTAAAAACAACAGTATAATGCTGGCAGCAGAGGTTCCGGTTTAAAACTGTAAAATGCACAGTAAATTTCCATCGCTTTCACTGCAAAAAATAAACCGTTGTTTTTACAATATAATACTAGCATCAGAGGTTTAGTTTAAAACTGAAAAATGTACAGTAATAGACTGCAAAATTAGCAATTTTACAGTTCATTACCACAGAATTAGCTGTATTATACTGTAAAAACAACAGTATAATACTGGCAGCAGAGGTACCAGTTTAAAACTGTAAAATGCACAGTAATAAGCTGAAAAAATAGCAATTTTATAGTTTACTACTGCAAAATTGGCAATATACAGTTTATTACTGTAAAATTAGCAATTTTTAAAATGTATTACCATCAAATTAGCTGTAAAAACAACGTTAATTTTTTACAGTGTCTATAGTGTTTACATTAGCAGTCTAACAGTTTATTACTGTAAAATTGACAATTTTACCATTTATTATTGTAAAATTAGCAAATTTTTAGCTTTATTACTATAAAATTAGCTGTATTATACTGTAAAAACATCTTTTTTTTTACAGTGCACTTAAAAGCAAGTTTTATTTAATCAATAAAAAAATTAACGTGAAAAAGACTTTCAAGGAAATAAGGAGACATTTAAAATATATTCGCGCCGACATTAAATATTGCAAAAGGCAAAAATATGATATAACACATCAATAAAATGAATTACTACTAAAAAAATCAAGTATTCGCGAAATCAATTGAATTGAAGTCGAAAAATAAGGCAAATATAACTTATTCGAAATCCATCGCGAAGCAAATATTCCAAAAAATAAATGTGCTGTTGATCGAATTTGTATAATCTCATAAAAGCGCAAAACAAACTTGAGCAAAATCAATTTTTGCATTTATTTATTTACTATAACGAAATAACGTTTCTTAAATCTCTGAAGATCTCATTCAACTATTCCAGAAAGAGTTAAGTTATCTCCTCAAAGAAAGTGGGAAATCAAATTTTCTAGACATTACTCGAGAAGGGTAAAATCGTAATCAGATTTATAGAACGTTAATAATATTCTTATTTTCAATTATGGTACGTCATTGTACGTAAATATCATACTTTCTGTATTTCCCATACAACTTTAACGAATATAAATTGAAATATGATAGGTCGACTTTAAAACTCTTAGATATGATTTTTTTTAAAGAGTATCATATAAACAGCTAGCTTTTAAATTTATTATACATAACCGATGAATAAAATACACGGGTTAGAAATATAGTGGTGTAAGATAAAAGTTTCACAATTTAAGTCAATGATGAAATAAGGTTTCCTCTTTAGTTTTTCAACGAAGAGCAACAACTGCACAAAGAAATATAAAATAAGTGGCGCAAAACATCTATCTATTAATCTGAACTGCTATTCACGGGAGAATAATAGTGGTGTAGGTGATTCTTTATGCCGCTGATTGGAACAGCAACCTAGATTTTCGACCATTTTTTAATTTATAATAGTCCTTGAATGTTATGTTCTTTCAGAAAACATATCGTAAATGCAGAATGATAGTGTTGTAAAGTCCATTAAAGTTACTTTAAACAAGTTACAAATAACTTTTGATGAAACGTGATTCATAACGGATGCATGCATGATTTCCAACAAACCAAATTTGAGAATATTGGATAATTTCTTCGCATAATAGAACCATCATAAACCATATAAGAACCATTTAGGTCGTAAAAATGGGTTTTTAGTTAATACCCCTCGGGAAAAAACTTTTTTCTAAGTTAAAGGTATCTTGTATCCTACGTTGTACCTCTGACAAAGTGTATTCAAAATTTCATGATGATCGATTGAATAGCTAACGCGTGAAAAAGTAAAAAGCAAACAAAATTACTTTGGCATGAGTAATATTAGTAAGGATAATAAGTGGCCGCAACTTTTACGAATCACGTTTGTTCTAAGCAATTTTCATTCAATAAAGCGGCAATTCAATAAAGCTGGATTTTTATCTCCTTTTAACGATTTGACTCATTAAAGCGGCTGATTCAATTAATCACTGATTCAATTAATCGACGTTCACTATATACCTATATCCAGCCAAAGATTTCTTTACAAGACTCTTCTCAAAAAAAAAAAAAGAAAAGAAAAGCGCTAAATGTTTTCAAAAACTTAGTATTCAGATACAAAGGAAACATTCAGAGGCGTACCAAACTAAGTTTTTGGGAGGGGGAAATTTTTCAATAAGCGGAATGAAACTTCCAATCCCCAAACAATAAAATACGAGTATGCACTGCACACATATGTATATCTCATGAGAAAATACATTTAACAACATTCGAAAAAAAAAAAAAAAGATTTGCTGAACCGTCAGTTTTGGGGAGGACACAGTAACCTCCCATCGAAGTACAACTGGAAACACTTACATCGTTTTAACTCATAGTCCACTTTCCTAATCTTCTGTTAAGTTAGCCATAAAATTCCAATATTTTAATACAATTAGAACTATTCATTAAAAAAAACGTAAGCTATGTTTTCGATTTAGAGCAACAGTAAAGTGATTTCAATTTTCAAAACAGCTTACAGAAAATCATTTTCTAAAATAAAAAACGAAATCTTAAATCTTTCTCGTCACAGTCCACTGCTTACATCAGTTCAATACCCAGACACAACTTTAATTTATTTCTTGTTCTTAGAGAAAAAGTCTTTTTCTCAGGAGGCAATATCCTTTGAGCTTAAAATTAAACTTTCTGTGCACTTTTTTCTCCTTCATTCACACATTTGTCTATTCAGTATGAGAACAATTTAGCTCGAGAAAAATTTAACAAAGAACAATGCAACAGTTTGACCGTAAAAAGAATCTTTAGAATTCTAAGATAAAATAAACTTGTCTTGTAAAAGTTTTTCAAAATTTAAGGTTAAAAAACTGATTTCACGAAAAATTTTCAAATCTTTTTATATGGATAAAAAACGTACAATTCGGTACACAACGACATAAAAATGTTTACTCCTCAGAGGAAAATCAATGCAAATATTAGCACCTATTAAAAAGATTTACAATACGCTAGATGAAAATCAGAAAAATCTTTTGTAAATTGAAGTGGAAAAAAAGGGCACTATGAACTTTTTTTCGTTTTTTTTAATGAAAAAAGCTGTGAAATAACGGTGATTGCAACAACATTTATAATGCTCAAGTATTGGACTTTTCGCAATAACGTTTGAAACAAAAATTAGTAATAAGGAATTTGAATAGAGCAGGAATAAAAGCTTGACGAATTTTCACTTATATTAGCAAACAAAGTAAAATTGCGAAATTAAAATAAAAAACAGAATTTTTTTATATTAAGCTTTAAAGTATGCTCTACATAAGTAAAGGAAAATCAGTTTGTTTTAAGCGGATAAAATTAAAAAGCGAAATTAGAGACTTAACTCGATAGCTGCAACACTTTGATGTTGTAATAGTCTGGCAAATGCCAGTTTTAAATAATAAAATAAACGTTAAAGTTACTTTTCATTTAATCGGAAGTACATTGGAAAAATAAGCTAAAGTACAGTTATTACACAAACCCTCATTCCAATTTTGAAATATTACATAGCTAAACAGTTGAGTTACAGTTAAAATTAATCTTAGTGCCAGTGGAAGTAGTATACATTCCAAGAACATTTGAAATTTCTGTTGAACAGAGCAAAGGTGTTTCATAGAATATCAAGAAAGAAATCGGTAATTCTTTCAAAGATTTCAGAGATTTTCAGGCATTTGCTAGATGTTGATAGAGATCTCATACGATAATTGCAAATAGTGCCAGAAATGAATTGAAATTTAGGCGTTATTACGAAACCTCGTTTTAAGTTAATACATCAAAGTAAAATTTCCTAGTTCCATTACTGATAAATAAAAAATACATGTTGTTAGTGGCGGATTCATCATGTCACAACAGCCGCAATTGCGAGAGGCTCCCACGACATAGGGACATCCAAAGAGGATTATAATATCTATTTCTTTAACTCTTATTTCAAAAGTACTCTCATAAATGCAATGCGACACGCCTCCAAACCTGAAAATCCGCCACCACATGTTGTTACAGATAATACTAGAGTCGGATACCTTGTCTAGTGGTCAGAGACATCTGATGCGGTGGCTCCGGGTTCAAACCCCGTCCTGGACATGGACGAGGACGTACTTTCTCTCTCTCGTTGCCCTTTCTGTGTGTGAAAGTGTGGAATGAATGGATGCCTTACTCTATAAACGGGTCCTTATGGCATGTGTGTTGAGCTTAAAAGGTCTTACACCTTAATGGTCCTCGTAAAAATGGAAGGGGTACCTATCCTGCCTTAAATCGATTTCATCTACTCGGGCTCGGATACCCAAGTGGTATCAGTAACAATAACAACACAAAATAATAATAGTAACGATACAATTTTTTTTCTGATTTGTAAGCATCAATACAGGCCCGTCATTAAGGAACGGGGGTTAATCGCCCCCCCCCCTCCTCTGGCTTGAGAAATTAATGTATTTACATGTAAGTGACGTGGCTTTTGTTATTTTCCGATGTAATTGCATTGTGTTTAAACACTTTGCCCCTCACCCCCCCACCTGTAAAAACTTGAAATAACGGGACTGCCTCAACATTTAAAAATTAATTCGCATTTTTATGTTCTCCACTAACCGGAAAATTCGGGCATCTGAAGCTAAGGGTATCTAGTAATTTTGGATTTTTTACTGTAATAGATTAGCTCTTTAAAATCATTTTTTTTTTCAATTTTCTTAATTTAAATGTTCATAATTTTTAATTAAAACGCTAAAACCTTCCACAAAATAATCCAAAAAGAAGGATAATTCAGAACACTTTCTCATTCTTTCGGAACTTGAAGAATTTAAAGACGATTTATAGCCGTAGGAGTTACTTAAAAACAAGGGAGAGATTCAAACATTTAGAAAGTTTAGTTTTCGGATTCGAAACTGCTCTGTTTTTATTTCAAAAAAAATACATAGTAAATTTGAAGCTTTAAAAATTCTCCAAGTGGCAGGATAACTTTGGACCAGGTTAACAATTCATTAGTTTTCTAAATATTATTTTCTAATTTTGGATGACTATGCAATATTTTTCTTTTGTTCAGATGTATGCCAATAGTCGTTATTAAAAAAACGCGGCCAATTACATCGAATAGGTTCCTAACCTGGGAAGAATTACCGCCAAAAGGGTAAAGTGGGATTTTCTGAACTGTAAAAATAAGTACCATGAACAGATCAATGTTCGGTCACAAAACAAAATTATCAAAAATCATGTATATCAAACAAATCAATCAACAATCATTAGCGATTACAAAAAAGAGAACTCGATTTATTATGCGCACTGGCTGAAACAACTACTATTAAACAAATTCAGAACTGAGAAACTGAGTGAAGTAATGTAAGAATATGATTTCGGGTATTTACCAGAACGATGCGAATGACAAAATCATCTAAAAACACCCCTTAAAACTGTGTCGAATCAACAAAAAGGATTTGTACGTTCTCAATGTGCACGCTCCTTTATTCTAACTGAACGGCAAGCAGTTTTTGTTCACGCTTGTGGGCGAAATACGTGATACGGCATCTTTTACAACACGGCATCTTTCCCAATCTGCCCTAATATTTATTTTCGTCATTAAAAGAAAAAATGCAATAGCTAATTTAGTTCTGGAACAGACACTTTAAGGGATAGTTGTTAATATATTACCCGCTTTATGGCAAATACCCCCCCCCCCTCAAAAAAGGGTGGGAACCACTGCTCTAATAAGATAGCGATCTTTACGAACTAAATCAAGACACCTTCTTTCTAATTTCTCTTAACGTCAAGTGTCGGTCGCTTCGCAGCTCATTATCAAAACTCAACTCAACCGCATTGCGTGCCAGAGATTTATGCAAATGGCACTGATCGAGAACGCGGACGGTTGTTTTCGACAGACATCCACTTCTGACAAGCTTTTAGCAGAGTGGTACTCAAGAATGCCGGAGGAACGTATTTCGGACAAGAGTCAATAGAAATCACATTACTGCAGAGTACAGAACTGTCAATCACGTTGGGCCATTTCTCATGGTCATTTTCTCTACAAGACTACGTCCAGACTCAATGTCAGGAAAGTTTTGGACTTGTAAGAGCCCCGCTGAATGATGGGCAAAGTGGGAGGCAAGCGGATTTGAGGGCAAGAATTCTTGAAGCAGGAAATTAATGATTTTCTAATTAGAGTAGTGCTTCATTATACCATGCTTCGTTATACCACAGAACTAATTCTACAGCAGGCACCATTAAGGCCCCCGATGTTCTGTTTAAACCAAGAATGGACACCCCATGGTGCACGTGCCACAGTATGACACGGCAGGGTATTCAGAGGGGCACGCTAAGACTTATAGGAAAAATATTAAAAAAAAAGAAGAAAAGAATATGTGTCTCAGGATGTTGTCTAACCCAAAAAATTACTTATAATCAATTCCTTTAAAATCCTATCAATTAATTTTTTCAACAATTAATGTGATGATAAATATAATGGCTTCAAAATATAATCAATATACCTTTATTTTTGAAATATAGTCACTCGTCGCGTCGATGACATGGGCAAAAATGTTAGCACGCGCACATATCTTAAGATCACCTTTGAACGAATATTAACACCACATTGTTCTGTTCAGAGTATCTGCGTGTTACATGAATGATAATTCCGATATTGTAAAACTTCTTGGTTTGAGCCAACTAGTTTCAAAAACAGAAGACACATTTTCAAAGAAGTTAAAATTATAATTGAAGTTAAGAAAGCTAAGTGAACCAAATTGGATATTGTTTGCTCAGATGGATCGCGTTTCGTAGTTGGTAGCATAAAATGTTTTATTACATCGCTTGAAAAGTATTTCGGAAGAAATATTTTATGACATTGCACACATTATCCATCAAGAAGTTGTAGTGTCAAGGATTTAAACTTGTCTTCTTTTGCTAACATTGTGAGCATTGTAAATATTCCGACACTTTTTGAACACGTTTTGAACACGGACACTTGCCCCACAGAGAACACATTGAAGCACACATTTTGGAACACTTCTCTTGACACATCTGAGAACATTTTTCAGAATATTTTTTTTTTCATCACCTTTTTCAGACACTTTTGGGAACCCATTTAAGAACATTTTTGTTTAATCACTAGCACGTAGCACTTTCTTTACAACACTTCACAGCACTCTTTTTTGAAACCTTTTTACTGTAATTATACCAGCAGTTTTTGCTGTTTATTTTATATCAATGACGTGGGAGAAGCTGTATATGCCTCAGGACACAGTTTTTTTCTAAGCACTTTTCTCTTTTAAATTGTAAATCAGTTAATTTCTCAAGATGCAGCTTATCTTTGGAGATGAAGCGCACAAATTATTTATTAAGAACATTTTACAGTAACGTTCTTGAAACTATAAATTAATGAATAAATTGTGCGTACTTAGAGAGCACATAACCCAGCTTTGCCCACCAAGTCACGATTTTTTTTAGTTGAGCCACTAAAGCACCACCCTGGGCTACCACCATCGAGGTTCCAGGTTCTGGCCCAACCGGGGACATACCTTTCACACGTACGCCGTAAAATAAATTATATTAATGAGGAAAAAAAGAAGTTTTTCTATTAAAAGCAAAACGTCTTTTTCAGAAAGTTTCGTAACTTCTCGAAACGTTTTTGAGTTGAGTTAAGTTGAGACTAATCCTTCAAATGTCCGACGAAGTCAGACAAGGTCCATCAGACCATTGACCCGGAGGAAATCGAGGACAAGAAGAGGTGAATCAAAGACATAAGTTTTTACATTATCTTAGTCACAAAAAAATAATTCTTTGTTACCATCAGCTTTCACATAATTCATTTTATTCATACCCAAAATCCCAAAACTAACAAAGTATACGACTGAATACCTAATCCTCCGATTCTCATAATGACGGCGGAATTCATTTCAACTCCCGGTTATTGCAGAACGCATTTGCAGAAGAATACGTCCATCGGAATAACATGGAACGCATTTCGAGTGCATTTCTGTTCCTTAACAGCTAATTACCGATTCACTTCTTAGCAATTCGAAATTCTGGCGAAACGAGCCTCAAATCCGTGCAGAGGAACTGTTTTGAGAGGTAATTTCCGCTGAGTGTCCTAGTCGGGAGGGGGGGGGGCAGAAACATAGGAAGACAAGCCCGGAGTCTGTCAATACAAATCCAATTAGATGTATGTTCAGTTTATATGGAATCTAATGGCGGCTTATATTGCAATTACCTTCCTTCCATGTTAGTTCGATCACATATATCTGCATGTCAGGAGATGTAAGATTTGCTCAATGATGGTTTTTGTCTTAACAACTCTGCCGTGTCTTTGATTTTATCCAATTTGTAAAAGTCAAAGTGTGTGAACCGCAATTATTTTAAAATCAAAATGTATGTATGTGTGTTGTGAATGTGTATTCTTTTGTAAATCCTAATTCACAGTTTAAGTCGGACATTCGACAAATTTTCCACAGAGGTCTTTTGATGCTCAGAAACTCACATAGAGAAGTTTTCTAAAACACAAATAAACAATGTAAATCGGATTTTTGCCAAAATTTGCACTTTCTTTGATGCTCAGGAATTGACATGGTGTCTTCACCTGAAAGTCCACGAAAATTGCAATTAAATGTTTATTCATGTTTGTAACATTGACTGAATTTTGGGAACTAAAAAAAGGAAAGAAAAAATGGGGGAGGGGTAAAATTTAAATTTTGAATCTTAAAATTGCTTTCTTCTACACGCTAACGGAAATTGTGGACTTTTTCTCCCTTTATTTAAGCCTGATTTCTAAACATGCGCCATGTGACACAATTATTATTTTCAAGACAGACTGTGCAACGCCGGACAACGCAGCGAGTCTTTCATAAGTAAAAAATGAAAAACTTTTTGAATTTCATAATTAAGGTATAATTTTTCAGCAGTTTTATTTGCATATTTTTTTTTTACTTTACTTTTTCCTATGAAGTCATATCTTCTAGACAATAGTATTTTACATCTTCTGCTTTCACCAAAAGAAAATAATAATGTAAAACGTACAATTCATTACGGTTATGATAAAAGTAAGCTGAATTTCAAATTTTTCATTTTTCAAATTTAGTCATCTCTTATGCAGAATTTTTTTTCACACATTGCCTTGAAAGTACTTTATGGCAACAGAGTATCTTATGAAGTAAACAAAAAGTCCTGCTTTTTTTACTCCGCCCTCTATTTCGACATCACCTCTTGGGAAATATTTGCAGAATCCGGATAAGATGAAACATTCTAGCGCCGATGGTCATCACGCGAGAACTGCTTGACAGTTATATGAAGGAATTTCGTGGCCAACCATCAATATGATTAAAAAAAAATACTATGGCAATGGAACTGTCACTGGAATAGGATAAAGAAAAAATTGATATTTAGGACTGAAAAAAGCGAGAAAATAGAATAAATTTGTGACAGTACATCCCAAGCCTCTATGTCTTACAGCCTTTCACAGTCTCTTTTTATTCTTTCATAATAACTTCTTCGATGCTTGTTCGTCTGAATTGATACAGAAGTCCAAAAAAAAAAAAAAATATTTTTTGTCCAGAGTTTTAGGTTTTTAATTTTGGCTAATTTGAGGGTGCTGAATCGAAATACATATAAAATTACTTTTTAATGCATTTTTAGTACTTTTTTTTTATCACACAGTGAACTCTCACTTATACGCCGGCCCAAGGGGCGAACAGACAAAGGCGCATAAGTGAGAGAGACGTGTAAGTAAACAAGCCTATTTAAAGGACTAAAACGCAACATAGTTTTTAATGGGAGAATGAATAAGAGTTTTTATAGAAAAGGGATATATTACTACGGTTTGACAATTACTGTAACGTAACTACAATGATAATGAGAAAACGAAAATTGTAGCATACCTAATTACAAACTGTGCCCTTTAAAACGATGCGTCCCTTTCTGAACTCTAGTTCATTCGGAAAAAATGTCTTCCATGAGCAATAAAGGCGAAAGATTAATGAGAAAAATGAAGAAAAATGCTTATTTTTTAAAGAGCTTAAATTACATTTTTTACAACTTAAAGAAAATTCGGCGCATAAGTGAAATATTTATCTTTAGAGCGCCCAAAAACGAATGATACTATCATTATTTTGCTATGGAAGGACCATTTAAAATCGTCGTATAAGTGAAAAAAGCGCATAAATGAGGTGGCGTATAGGTGGGAGTTCACTGTACTACTAATTCTAAAATACGTAGTATTAAGGTTAATTTGCAAGTTTTACTAAAGACTAGCTGCCAGGGCAGCTAGATTAGCTTCCTGCGGCATGTTGATGCATAACGTCCCCCTTCTCTAACTTTTACCTCATTCTGAAGTTATATTATTTGATATAATTTAATGTTCATTCGATTTCGATGTTTGCTTCACGTGATGTAAGACAAGTTGAATCTGTTTATAAAATACTTATATAACATAATAATAACAATAACAATGCAAATTCCCTGATTTTCATTTTTTATTTCATCTGCAAATAGTTTAGTTTTAACCGAGGAAAGTTCAACGTGCTTTTAGTTGCGTAAGGCCAAAATATGAAAAATGTCATATTTTACCGATATTCAAACGGTCATAACTTCCTCTGCCAACAACATATTGAAATATTTTTTTTGCCAATGTCATACTCTATTCTGTCTTAACAGAACAGTTGAGTCCTTTGAGGCGAAATGTAAATTTTTTTTTTACAAAAAATGTATTTTTTCCTGTGTATTTTTTGTAAAAAAAAATTTTACATTTCGCCTCAAAGGGCTCAACTGTTCTGTTAAGACAAAGAATAGAGTATGACATTGGCAAAAACAAAATTTCAATATGTTGTTGGCAGAGGAAGTTATGACCGTTTGAATATCGGTAAAATATGACATTTTTCATATTTTGGCCTTACGCAACTAAAAGCACGTTGAACTTTCCTCGGTTATTTGTACATTATTTTAAAGTGCTTACATTGGTCTTTGAAACGACACTACTTTTGCCGTGCCAACTGAAATGTACAAGCTGTTTTTGGACCTCAAAAACGCTAAAAAACGTCAAAAATGCCTTGTTTTGAGGGCCTTCACTGACCTTACGGCAACAACTTACCACAAATTTAACATTCATTTTGTAAAGTTTCAACCTTCTATATTCCATATACAAAAAGAAAATTGGAGTTAACCAGTTCCTGGTAAGAGTTTTGGTTCACGGCAACTTCCATGTTTTGAAAATCCGCTTAATTTTTGATGCCACACCTTCATCTTTAGGGATCCATAAAAACTAAACAACTCAACTTTAGAGCAAAACATTCTGGATTTGGTCTTTCAATAAGATAATAAATATTTGGTAATTTTTGGGAGAAAATCTGAGAGGTCATGAATCACCTCATAATGCTAGGCGTGACAGTTTCTCAGATTCTTGCTCTTAACGCAAGCCACTCATTCAAAAAAAAAAAAAAAAAATCACGGAGACTTAAGAATGTAGCCAAAAACTAATGTCATTTGTGAATTCATCGAACCAATTTCCTTGTAAATCAGTGGAATTAGTTACAAATATACCAGCAGCATGATTACTGCTATCTTGTGTTATAGAAATTGTTAACGTCATTACTATCCATTTTTAAATTCACAATAAGCAGTTGATACATGCTTTAAAAAACTATGCATCTTATATTTCGTCGCCTCTTCGGCTGAAATTTCCTCTTGGACTAAATTTTCTTATCCACCTATATCATCACCTGTTTTGTGAAACTCAACTTCGTTATCTATAGGAAATATACTTTGAGATCGATTTCTTTAAAATTCAATCAATTGCTTTAAAGCAGCCATCAAAGAAAACGCATCGAAAAAAATATTATTTGGTATGCTTTCTAGCAAAAGCAAACAAGAAAAAACAAAATGGTGAATGGCGAAAATGAATCAGAATTGACAGCAAGATTCAAATCATCTATAGCCGGCCAACTTGTCTAGTGGTCAGAGCAGTCTGACACGGATGGTGTGGTCCCGGGTTCGAGTCCTGGCTTGGGCATGGATGTGCTTTCTCTCTGTCCTGTCCTTTCTTTGTGTGAATGAGTTGTTGTGAAAGGTTGCCTATCCTATTAACGGGTATCTGTGGCACGCGTGTACTGTGGAAGTCGGACTTCACACCAAATTGCGGTACAGTTGGAAAAGTGAAGCAGCGCACCCCCAATTGCCAGCCTGGCTGTCATACGACAAAAAAAAATCATCATACCATTTAAAAGTTATATGAATAAGCTTGCTGAAATAATAAAGGGGTTTAAATGAGTTTTGCTATTTGTCATAACGATTTGAAAGTATAACGTATGGCCAGTTCTCAAAACTGGAGTTCTGGACCACCTTTCCCAGAACGCCAACGATTTATAAGTTTTTAATACATGTCTATTTCTACAACTTTTTGACATCTATTGTGTTTCAGCTGTAATGTACAAGCTCGTTTATTTGATTCCTCTAAAAATGAAGCACAGAAAAAACGCGTCCACAGTTCCTAACATTTCCTATTGCTAATATGAAATCCAAAACGCGTTTCCTCAAATATCTCAAATGCTCATATCTGCAGATACTGACATTTATCTTCCCACGGCAGAATACAATTAAATGGATCACGATTGAAAACTAAAAGTACCGTTTGGCAATGTAAACTACAGTAATTACAGTTTAAAACGCTCTACACGACAGAAATGTCACGCACGAGCTTCGAACGTTTCATTGAAAACTAATGTCATGTACCGAAAACTAATTAAACCAATATCAATACCAAGTTATAGAGAATAATTTGCAATTTTGACCTGCAACATCCATTTTACGAATATAGTTAAAATCTTTATGGCAGTAATGTTACTGGAACAACCTGCATTTAGTATTGCTTTCGTCGATTCTGAGCTCATGGCACTGAGCTAAGGAGACAACTTTTATGTACATGTGGTGAATAATTGTATGCGACAACGTCGGACAGTTGAAATATTTCTTGCCAAATCTTCGCCATCAATAACAGCTCTGTCCAGCATTCGAGGAACGAGTAGTAACATCTATTTCAACTAATCCCAGTTGCAGTTATGGATTATGAAGAGCGCTTGTATCTGAGTGGAAAATAAATGGAGGCTCACTCAGACAACCGGTAGCTATTGCTTATAATTTGGAGCATTTAACTACGGAACATTGCACGATGGGTCTGATTGCGATGCGTAGGTGAGACTGGAGAGGTTTTTTTTACCCTTTATATCCCGAATTAAATAACATCTAAGTTTTTAACTGTATTTTGAATTATCAAATAGATTTTGATGGAGAATAATTCCAAGAAAGAATAAAGAAATGTTTAGTGTTTTAACGGTTAAACATACGGCTGGTACTTTTTAAATTTCAAGTAAAACATAGGGAATGCCTGCCTACCTGTAGAATATAGAAGACAAATAGTACTGAAGCAAAGTAGCTCAAACTAGCAGCACAAGTCAACTGTATTTCAAAATGGTTTTAAAAAGCAGAGCGCTTAACATCAAATCTGTGCATTATCCCGTTGTTATATCGCACTTGTCAGGAGACAATAAAAAAGGCGATGTATCACATTGCCTTTTTAAGTCTCCTTTTTAAGTCCATCGCCTTTAGCAGTAAAGTTTAGTTAAATCACAAAACGAGATACAACCGAGGTAATAAAAAAAAACTACTGAACTAAAAAATAATAACAATTCCGATAAAACTGTTTTCATATAATTCGTATTTAATAATCCCGGAACAGAAATAAATAAGTGAAAATAAACATTTTTTTCTCTTTAAGTACAAATTTGCTTACGAATATTTAATGTTTAATTCACTGAATATTCGTATCCATACATGAATTTCTTAGAAGGATTTCTTACAATTACTTAAGAGCTGTAAATGGTTTTTTCCCCATAAGAGAAAATTGCGTTCTGGGAGCGCATTAGTGGCAGACCAATAAAATGTGTTCAATAAGTATAATAATTCGAGATTGTTCTTCTTGGATTCAAAGTACTGCCACTTATCGAGTCTCTTACTCTTTAAAAGAAATTCGTTCCTGTAATTTATTTTCCCCCTCCGGGTCACTCTTTTTCAGAAAACGGGATATTTTGCTGTCCTGATACAACGGGACAGTCTTACTAAAAGCGAGACTATCCCGTTCAAAACGGGACGCATGACCAACTTAGTTATCCTAGTTATGAATGCCACGCGTTCTATATTATTTATCTCAGGTAGAAGCAAGGAATTACAAGAGAGATACTAAACCAGCGGTCCACGATCATTATGAGATGAGCACAGCCTTTGTAAGTAAAGCGGGGGTAAGGGAATCAAAAACCTAACAAACCGTGATGAAAACCTATTTTTTTTTCAGACACACCCTAAAAAGTGCTTTTTCCCCCATTCCGTCCGCAATTACAGGTAAATTTAGCTCTGAAAAAGTTTTTTTTTTTTTTTTTTTTGACATATTTAGCGACAAAATCAAAAGAAAGCTTATTTAGTTTCATTTTTTTTACGCCTTAACCAAAATGTTGTGTGCATGCGGCCCGACAGAAAAAAGCTGTTTTAAAATGCATATCCCTTGCATGAAAATGTACAGAATTGAGCACAAGGGGTTTAATTTCAAATAATTGTATGTACCCCCCAGTACTACCGACGGTTTACGCCTTACATGAGCAGTTCAAGTATTTTATTTCCATTATCAATCTTTAAAAAATCTTTGATACACTCACCAAGGTTCTTTCTAGAGTCGATTTCCTTTGTCTTGAAGCTCAGTTACAACTAACATTTAAAACAATACTTAAATGATTACAAATGCATAAGGTAAAAAGATGAAAGTAAACCGTTTGAAAAATAAAATAAAAATAAAAAAACTATAAATTCAAGTACAGTAGGACTCCATTTATACGTTGCATCGGTATATACCGCGGAATCAGTGACATACCGCTGGTGTCATTACCCCTCCCTATGTTTAAAAAAAAAATGAAAAGTCCCGCTTTCTTTTATTCGCAAAGTCTCCGTAGTCTCACATGTCCAATTTTTTTAACAAACGATATCTACTTCCAAATTCCATTCCTAACTCTTTATATTCAAAGAAAGTACATCAGCTATCCTCCACAATATGTTTTTATATTATTCAGGTTAAATCACTATATATATATATATATATATATATATTTTTTTTTGTGAGTGTGTGTCTGTGTCCTTTTAATTAATGGCAGCTGTTAAAATATGAAAGCCCAATGGCTTAGTAGTAAGTCTTAGCCTTCCACGGTGCATACCCAGGTTCGATTCCCTGGTTTGGCACGGTCCACTGAGCCTTTCAACATTTCATTAAAATTCGAACAATTAAGTGCCAGCCGTACGTGGGAATTAAGTACTGGGGGTTCTACATTCTACTCCATCCACACGGAATATCTGCGTTTGCACCCCCGATACTTTATTCACAGCAACTGAAAACGGCACAGAGGTCTTGGCCAACGGTCGATCCAGAAATGTTCCAAGGGAGGGATGATTGATTTTTTTTTCTTTACTTGCCCATTTTTTCGCCTTGCATCCTTACAAATGTTTTAGTCTTCATTTCGAAAAATTTTCAAATCAGAGCCCCGAATTCCAGCAGCCTTTCCTTAATATCATCAAAAATCAACTAAAATTGCCTTTTTTGAACTTCAAAATCTAAAAACTTCTGGAGAAGAGTCCTTCAAGGAAGGGGTGATCGCCTCCATCGCACCTCCTTTGTATCCGCCCTTGGTCTTGGCCTCCATAGGCTGTTGCGCCACTGAGTTTGGTTTTTTATTAAAAAGTTCTACTTGGTACAATGTGTGAGTTAAACTTTAAATTAAAGTGCATTGTGTTGTATTATTGGCGTGTCAATTTCCACTTGAAAAAATTAAGTCTCATTATATGTGTGACGCAGTGATTATGTTGTGACGCAGATGCAAAATATGTCCGCAATCTCCAAGGTATACCGAGATTGTGTATACAAATACACACATTCACATGCACACATTTAAAAACATGCAGTAGTTTTTGCTCTAGAGCTGCCACAAAAAACTAGTCAAACACATACAGACATAGATACACACAAACAAAGACAGAAATTTTTCAACAATGGTCAATATGGACTCCCGGCACAAATCCAAAGAAAATCCAAAATTTTCAAGAATTAAATACACACTACCTATAACAAAAAAAAATCGACGCACTAAGAAGGGGTTGTCCGAATGAGAGTGCGTCGAATTTTTTGTTATAGAATGTACTTTCTTCTATATTCTGAAGAAAAAAAAATAAATAAAACAATCACAAGTTTTTGCTTCTCCAGAAAAAAAATCCTGTTGTGTCCTTGAACTAAGTATCTGACGAAGATCATTGAAAGTTTTAACATCCATGCATAATTACAACCTTTAATGTTAATAAGCTACTCAATCAATAATTGAATTACATCATGTTTATACATAACAAATATTAATCCCGATGAATTCGATGCATCCAAGGCTCGCAATAACTACTGCATTCATCTTTCTGTACCATCTCACAATTAAACCACTTCTAAGGACCGCAATTATCTGTAGATGGAATTGTATTGCATGTGCTGCAATTGGATTGCGGCTTCTCTGGAGCGGCTAAATTGAGGTAATTACTTTGGGCACTTACTTTATAGCGAAATACGACGCTCAATTGTTTGCTACAGAAATGGATACATGCGGCTGTTTTGATGTGAATCTCATATTATGGGTAGTCGATTATTTCCTGGTATTTGAGGGATTGCGATGTTTAATTTTAGTAGTTTTGTAAATCAGGATTTTTCAAAAAAAAAAAACTGCAAAACTTTTTTTCCCATTCAGAAATTTCAGATTTTTCTCAGTTATTTTTTCCACCCTGGTCGTTTTTTAATTTCCCTTAGTTTACCTTCCCTTCCGTTTTGCCTTTCATTGGTACATTAACAGTTGAAAAGTTATCTCCGTAAAAATACGTCAAATAATAATTGAAGGGCTTGGAGGATGAAGGGGCTAGGTTACATTTTTAAAAAATGAACACTCCGTACAATGGTAATCAATGGATACATCTAATCAAATAATACTTGGTACATCAAATAGTGGATGTCAATAGACCATTTTCATACGCACACTAATGAAAAAACCAGAAAACAAAAAAGCTGCAACAACTACAACAATAAAACTTTGAACTTTAATTACTCGCAATTTCTGTTTTGTCACTTGACCCCTTCATCTCCCAAGCCCTTCAATTCTAGTAAGCAGTTATGGTTAAAATTGAAATCCTAAAACATGCGACGTATTTTATTTTATTTGAGCACTCTAATAGTACAAATATCACTGTGAACATTTAGACCTATGCAGCTTTTCAACTAAGAGCGAAATAAATACTGCATTACGGAAATCCTACTCACAATATACAGGGTGTCCACTCCAATCGTGGCCCAATAGCTAATTTCTAAACCGTTAGAGATAAGCATATAGTTTATTTAGAAAAAAATCTCCAAATTACGAAAGGAATTTTGGGTCTATTCAATGTTTTTCAAAAAATCAAATTTTGAAAGAGTTACGAAATTTAAATTTTTATACAGCCCCCCAGTCCTATCAATCATATTTAGTAAAACATTCTTGACACTGTAACGTTTAAAACTAAAAAAAAATCACTCTTCTACCACAAAAATTGACCGAGTTATGACGTTTTGAAAAATCAAGATTTTTCATTGTTTCATGACGTCATCGAGAAATCGCTTAAGGGACCGTATGTGAAATCCTTCAAAATCTTGATTTTTCAAAACTTCATAACTCGGTCAATTTTTGTCGTAGAACAGTGATTTTTTTTTTAGTTTTAAACGTTTCAGTGTCAAGAATATTTTACTAAATATGATTGATAGGACTAGGGGGCTGTATAAAAATTTAAATTTCGTAACTCTTTCAAAATTTGATTTTTTGAAAAACATTGAATAGACCCAAAATTCCTTTCGTAATTTGGAGATTTTTTCCTAAATAAACTATATGCTTATCTCTAACGGTTTAGAAATTAGCTATTGGTCCACGATTGGAGTGGACACCCTGTATTTTCTCAGGCATTAATTAATCAATTTTTGTATTTTAACAACCCCATAAGAAGTACGATGGTGCAGTGTGAGCCATGACTTCTCTTTCGTAGTAGTCACGTACCTATTTATTTTGAATAGTTATTTTCTCGAAATTTGTACCCCATTACCGAAGCCCGACAATAAATAATCAGAATCAATATTTTGGACCATCCAAGTATTCAGCTCAAAAGTTAGATAGGGCATTAAGCCGCAGAGTGCTATCCGTAATTTGTCAATTCCTTTAATTGGCTTGATCACTTTGGATATTCCGAATAGATCAGTTGTATAAATCATCATATTTTTACTATACCTACTACTGAACTTTATTATTTGGGCTGATGCAAACATTTTTCATGAAAATCATCATCTGATTACTCGGTGGAGCTTGGCGTAAAAGCGATATTTTTATTTTTCATCTATTATTATTATTATTATTATTATTATTATTATTATTATTATTATTATTATTATTATTATTATTATTTTGTTTTCCTATCCCTAGGTTTTGTAGTAAAGAAGTGAACTTTTTCAGGTGGTAAAATTTGAAGTCACTATTTCTTTTAAACACTTATTTTTTTATTAAATTTTGAATATGAGTTATTTTGTTTGGAAGTTTTGGATTTACACCTAATCCAAAGTTTTCACATTCTGAAAAATGAAAAAAAGAAATAACTCCTAGCTTATTGCATAAAAACATTCAACTTTAGTCGATTCGATATTATGCAAGTTTATGCTGAGATTCTAGACTATTTTATTTTGATAAAAAAATTTATTATTATTATTATTATTATTATTGTTATTGTTGTTATTATTATTATTATTATTTTTTTTTTTTTTTTTTTTTTTGCAAAAAGCTAAAAAACAGTACATTAATATTTATATCTCTTGCAAATATTTTCTTGCAACAGCATTTTTTCTTAAATGTTTACAACATTTCAACGTGAAATACTAAAATCCAAACGACATGAAATCGAGTAATCTTTCTTGTGTTTTAAAAACATCTAATTTTAAAAAAGAGAAAACGCATCATTATTTTTCTTCATATACTCGAAGAAAAATTGCATTAGCTTGAATTTAAGGTGAAAAAAAAATTGTCTCAGAACTTCGATAAGAGTTTTATTTCATCGTGATAGCTAAGAGGGAAAAAAATCAATATTTCCCTTATCACACCTTTTTTTTCCCCTTTTTTTTCAAGCATAAAATTTTCTTTAAAAATATAAAGCCAATTTTAAAAATGTAAGACAACTTTTCAAACGTTATTTGTGTTTAGAAGTGCTTGATAAAGTGAAAGTTTCAAATTTCATTTTATATATTAAGACTTTTTTTTTTTTTTTTTTGTTTTACACGTTTTTTCTCAAAAAACGAATTATATCAAAAATTGTTTTAGATTTCTCCACGTTATAAAAATTTGCGCTTAATATTTTAATTGCATATTCATTCTTGGAAGCAAAAATGTTATTGGTAAGACTGTTAAAAGTTTAATTCCTACGTAATTGAAAAATAATGATATCTGTAGGTACTTTGGGAAGAATATTTGACCTCATTGAACCTATTTAGATACGGCTTTTTTAAGACATAATACATTTCACTGTATCTCAATAACTTAAGTTTAACGAAGATTAAAATAAGAAATACTAAACAAATCTATAAAGACGCAAATCACACCTGCAATGTAGTTTATTACCGCAACTTTGACAAGAGTTTTAGCTTTTACCTCAATTAACTGAACAACTTTCTATTAAAACTTGGTGATTTTACCAGGTAATTCGTACATCGGAGGGCGTGGGTTTGATTAAGACCAATGCCGTGGGTGTTATTCCCTCTCTTTGTTATAGAAACTTTTCTTTTGTTATCTTGTATGTAAAATAAATAAAGAGACCTTCAGACGCAATGGTATCCAATGTTTCCATTAAACTTATTAACTATGGATACTTTAATAGCAACAATTTAACCTCTACAAATTTACAGAAACAGTAAAATAATTCAAGGTAACTTTAAATCACAATTTATTCACTTTAAACTGCCTCAAACATATTTAAAGAATTTTTGTGTGTTGTGGGAAAAAATCATGCTGAGATAATAAAATATTCATTAAGTTTGTATTAAAATGTGTTTCTTTTCCATACATTTGATTTTTTTTTTTTTAATCTCTCTCACTTCAAATAAAAAAACACTCAAAAAGTTTCTCTACAACATGAATTTCCCTTTTTAACTGCTCCAAATCCAAACATTCGCAATGAATACTAACATTAAATTCCCATAACAATCTAAATTCCTTTTTAAATCACTTACAACACCATCCTTAAACGTTTAACTGCTCTTACGAACTTTGAATGGAATGAAACAAAGACTTTTTTTTTCATTAGCCCTGTCTGACAAGCGGCCGAGAGACAAAATGAAAAGTGATACAGAAAAGAAGAGAGAATTAAGAGAATTTCGAGAGAAGAGCAGTTTACAAAGGCGTGAATTGGTAGCACGTGGGAACAATGCCAAAGGTGTTATCCCCGCTCCGTTGGGTTTCATGCAGATTTCGCTTCTTATGTTCCCTCACGTGTACTTGGGCAATATCCTGACTGAATAACGACTTTTATTCTCTTTGTCCGCGCGAGTAAAGCCAAAGCAAAGTTGAAAAGTTTCTTTGCTTCTTCTATAGCCTCTTGCCGATCCTTGACATTTCCGAAAAAAATCCCTTTTTCTCTATTTTTCATATTGTCGGTGGGTGTAATGAAAGAGGGATAGTTGTTTTTTTTTTTTTTGGAAAATTAAGCAAGATTTGTACCTTGTAAGGATTTGGGGAACGATTTAAAAAATGTTTGGTTTAAAGTTCACAAATACCTTTGTGCTATAGATGTACAGAAAATAACAACGTTACGAATGCACAAATGAGCAGGGATACTGCAGACACGTGTTTTGGCGTTACAAGGAACGCCTTTTTCAATGCAAAAAAGTTGTGAGCTTATGGATGCACAGACATCCGACAAAAGCAACGGAAACAGAAGCGAACAGCTTAAAAAGCAAACATCGCGGATTACCTGAACACCAATAAAATATCATTCTGCTCTTTTTTTTGTTCTTGCGGTTAACAGTTTAACCTGGTGTTTTTTTTTTATTTATTATGTTAGCCTTTTGACTTATCGTGTCGCCATTCGTATTCTTTCTTTCCATTTCGTACCTGGTAGAAAGCTTCGGTTCATTCTTTATTTTCCCATTGGATCTTTTTTTAGTTTAAATTTTTTATTGGTATTCAGGTAATCCGCGATGTTTGCTTTTTAAGCTGTTCGCTTCTGTTTCCGTTGCTTCTGTCGGATGTCTGTGCATCCATAAGCTCACAACTATTTTGCATTGAAAAAGGTGTTCCTTGTAACGCCAAAACACGTGTCAGCAGTATCCCTGCTCATTTGTGCATTCGTAACGTTGTTATTTTCTGTACATGTTTGGTTTAGTTGAAGATAAAAAAGTTGATTGCTCCCAATTGAAAAAAAAAAATGAATAGTAATCACCAGTTGCACCGTTTATTTCAAAAAGCAGACAAGAGACAATCGATAAGGGTTATCATAGTTTAAACCGAAATGTATGCATATTTAGACATATTTCTTTCGGTAAAAACTGTTGTAAGCAAAACTGAATAATTTAATGTAATAATACAAATGTTTTCTTAAAACCAGAAGTTTTTTCTTTTTACTGGTTTTCGGAATAAACGTTTCAATGTTACACTTTTGTACTCTACGCAGACTTACCTAGGAACCAATCATATAATTGGTTAGAGATATAATTAGTTAGAAATAATTTATCTCCAATAAAAATATTAAAAAGGAGTGTATATATAATTGGGACGATTGGGATGATTAGAGTGTATAATAATTGGCAAGTATAATTAGTGATAAAACTGAACTGCACAGTTAAAATATTAAATCAAACCTCTGTTTCTTTATTATAGTCGTACCATTACTTTTCTGTCGCAACGCTAATAATTCTTACCAACATACACCAACCACTGATTCATTTTTATGAATTTTCACCTTTAATAATGCCTCCACTGTTATAAAGAGACTACTATCATTTTTTAGGAATACATAATTAGGAAAAATAATTAGCTCTTTTCTCTCACTATGCATATTCTATGGACATGCCATTTATTGTTGGAAACACTTTTCTACTTGCAACAATGATAACAGCTTACCATAATAAATAGTAAACAAAAACAAACTCACTGACGAAATACAGATGCACATTTTAACGTTTTAATATCACAAAGTCAATTATTTCTTATCTTAACAGACACGATGAAACTTAACAGCTTTATGTTAAAAAGACTCTTAAATAGCTATATCTGAGCTTTCCTCACTGCAAGTAGAAATAAAAGTGACAGTTGGCAAGCGTTCAATTTTAAATCTGAAAGATGGTTTCGGAGACAGTTTATTTTTAAGGAAAATTTGATTTTTTTTAGATATTTAATATGAGGGGGAAAAAAAAGTGACTCGTTTAAAGCCAAAGCGGAAAGTAACTTTTACCAAGCTCTGTTACGCTTCAAATTGAGCGTGCATCATGTGTCAACTTACGAAGAATAAGCGTGAAGCTAGTTTGAAATAAGTTTTAGCACTGATTTACAATTTCTAACATTTACTAAAAGTTCTACCTATTTTTTTTTCTTTTATTCTAATTTTTATTAGCATTAATTGTACAATTAATACAATGGCCGCATCTATTTGTATTATTGGTTTATTGGATAGCAGCTTTTTTTATGTCAAGAATAAAACCCCGGATTTCGCGTTTGGGTGACATTTTTTCCGTTTAAAGACAAAAGTATTTGCATTGATGAATCATTTTCAGCTTTATTCGAGAAGTTCTACGCATTTTATTTATTTATTTATTTATTTATTGTAACTTTAAACACTTTTTTCATCTTCTTCTTATACATCGGTCAATTTGAAACAGTCTGAAAGCAACCAGTGAAAACTCGTCTAAATTGCCCACGAAAAAAAAAAAACTTTTTACAACCATTTTCACTAGCATATCAGAATGAAAATTATTCCTACAATAAGCGACAGTTTTACTGCTTGAGACAGAAAAAAGAATCAACAACTCTGCCCGAGGATTTTCTCTAAATTCCAGCAAAACTTTTCGCCGATATTACATTTAAACATTCGCTTTACATTTAAAAGTTGGGACTTTGAAGCACAAATCAACAAGCAGCTGAAACTGGAAAATGGTCTTTGCAAAGGCAAGAAGATTCTTGTACTAAAAATCTAAGCGAAGAAATTTTGAGCTTTATAAAAACAGACTGAAACTGCTATGCTAACTGAAGAAGACAGAATCAGTTGAAGTCCATCAATTTGAAAGAATATCCATTGGCACTTGAAATTTTTAATTCAAAGATTCCCTCCAGATCGAAGTACCTGGGTCCTCTTGTTACGAAAGTGCAAAAGAAAGATAATTTATCTAACATAGTGAACTAAATAAATAATGAATTAAGGACTGCGGGTTAGAGCCTTTGACCACAGGTGGACCAGGTCAAAGTCGAACCACAACGCCACCAAGAAAATTGAATGAAAATGACAAAATTCGAATCATCAATTTCTACTCTAAGTTTCTTCAATAGTGCTAGTCAAGTTGATTTTATTTCATGTTGGATAAAATCATAACGAATTTCTCTGCATTAAGCTTGTTCGATTCTGTATGTTCCATAGTAAATACGACTATGGAGAGGGGTTTTACTCCTCTTCATTTTAAACTAGTTTAAATGAATACATTTACTCCTACATAAAATCATAATGTTAAAAAAAAGACATCTGTACAAGTGAATTTCCAGTGGTATACAATGGATTTTATTGCAGAAGTTTGGTTTGATAATATTGGACAAAGTAATACAATTTGTGATTTTGTTTTCCACCTATTGTTTTTCCCCATATAAATCTGGCATGCTTATTGCTTATTACTGGAGAAAACCATAACGAGTCTCCTTGCTGCAACAAGTTGGACACTATAGTCATAAGCAAGATGAACTTCATTTGTACACCCTAGATAGAATAAGCTATGGAGGTTTTTCTTCGAATTGTGTGAGTTCGCTGTGGTAACTTTGAACAGCTTCAAATTGCTTATTTTTATAAATCTAGTTATATTTGTAACAGCACCAAACGTGTGTTCCAAAGCTTTAGTACAAAACACGCTTATTGCGAAAACACCGATACTAGGTTATAAAATGATATTGTGGTTGCATCATGTTATATTGATTTTATAACGTATCACAACGTTGCACTAAATCAAATTTATAATATGATGTTTACTGTAATTGCTGTACACATTGATGTAAATTTAGACAAATCAATTCAATGATGACTCCAGTTCAATAGCACTTGGATCAAGAAATTAAATACAGAGCTACCAAAAAAACTTAATTCAAATTAAGATCACCTTTCACACAACTTAATCACAACTAGCTTCTTCATTATGAACCTAATGTCCTAAACTCAATCTACATTATCTAAATCCAATTATTTAAAGGGAGAGAAACACTCCAACTAAAATCGCCATTTAACAGATAATTTAAACTACTTTCGAAGGGGGGTCTCTACGCCACGTAATTCATCCATTATAACCTGCTCAGGAAAATTAACGTTAACTGCGGGCCAGAAATTATCTTTTACCATAAATCACACAATTGCTTCTCTTTTAAAGACAACGCCCTATTCACGGCAAGATGCGGGGGGTGAAGGGGGGAGGAGGGGGGCAGGAAGGGAAGCGCTGGAAGAAAACAATCAATAACCAATGACTGCCAAGAATCGAGTTTCGAGAGGTAGGGATATGAGCGTGCATGTGTGTACTTAGAAAAGGAAAAAGAAGAAACTAATGAAGCTTATTCTAAAACGCATTATTCCCAGTCATTTATTCCACAAAGATGAAGTTTTATGGAAAAGTTTTTCTCTTTCTGGTATAAAACTAAATTCCTTAGTTGTATTGTTCTTATTTTTTATCCATTTATTGATTATAGTTCCATTCAGTTGTTTTTTGTTGCTCCGAATTTAAACCGGTAAACAACAATTAAATTTAATAATAGTAAACAACGTATACCAAGCTCAAATTTTCAGTTGCAAATTTTTGCTTGATATACGTTGTTTACAACTGTTCCTTTGTTGCACAAAAAAAAAAAAAAAAATCAACCATTGAAATTGTCCAAACCGGTTTTCTACCCTCCCTTTTAAGCTTACCTAAGTTAAAAAAGTCAAAGTTTAAAAAATAAAGATAAACTAAATAGATAAATAAAAAAAAATTTGAAAAAATAAAAAAGGGATTATTGAACTTCACAAATCGAGTTTAAAAAGCCAAAAGTAAATGATATAAATACTTAAAAATAAACATCTGTAAAATAGAGCTATAAAATGGCGGTACGTGTGTCTGTCCGGTTGGTGAAATCTGACAAACACATACTCCACTTCCTAAACATACACACGATAATAGTTCTATCGGAGAAAGGAAAAAGCAATTTTATCCAGAAGATTGTGTAAGGACAAGTCATTCCAATGGTTCCCTTTTTCATTCGAAAAATGTTTCTCTCAATTTGGAACAGTTCAACTGTACTCATCATTTAGCTTTCAGTGGAAATTTCAATTTTTTAATAACCATAAATTAACATAAAGAATAGCCACTAACAATCCTTATCGGAAAAAGCAAGTGACCGTAGAACATCTACAAATAAATAAATAATAAATGGATTTTTCGATTTTATAATTTTCAGGGCAGTGTTAGAAGAATCAAAGAAAATGTAAACTTTGGGGCCTACAAACTTGAATTTAAAAATTCTCAGCATCAAAAATTATTTTTATCCCCATAAATAGCGAAATAACAGGATTTTTGGGAGCCATGGCTCTTATTACAAGCGACCAAATATAAAATAAAGCTGCAATTTAAGGATTTACATATCAAAATATTCACCTCGGACGCCATCTTTACTTCCGAAAATTGCATTTTGCCCGCCTCTCCTCCTTCCGATAATGACCTCTTCTAAAACTTAAAACTAGAGCCACCCTTGAGGTTGGAGAGTAACTCATTGAACATATTAAGTCTTGAAAATAAATTCCCGTAGCTCAATTGTCTTCTCAAATACATACAAACTATCAAAATAAATATAAGTATTGTTTTCTCCCCTTTCCCATCTAATCATTTCAATTTAGAAACCGTTATCGCGAAAAAGCTTGACATAAACAACTAGTTCGAAAACCAAAACAAAAAATCTTGATACAACAAAGCCTTTCCCTTAGGAAGCTAATCACTGAATAGGGCTTCCATATTTAGTCCGCTACAATCTGATAAAGCTGTGTCGCAGCTGTTAGCTGGATGATGAGTTACTGAGGCGGCTACTGGACACAGAAGCATCCTCCTCAAAAATGCTTTTATCTTTTGATAAGGAACAGGCTGCTTGACGAAGTACGGAAAATTCGAGCTATCTGAAGCAGAAACCATCAGAAAATGACATAGCGTGCAAACTTGCTCCCCTTGTTGCCTTATTTTTAGACCCTCTATTTCACCTGAGTGGTATCTTTGTCGCAAAAGCTGTCACAGATCGATGCGTTTAAGGCTCCTATAGCTTCCAGGTCTTGACAATGTACGTAACAGCTGTGGGTTTTCAAGTATCCTCCTTCCCTCCTGGTCCAAAAAAGAAAAAAAATATGTCCCAGATATTTAAGCTATTTATTTAGGTTCCTACAGTGGGGCAAAATACAGTCTACGCAATGTACCGGATTGGGTACACAAAAGAGAAAATTCTCACCGAATTAACAGTTTTCAACCTAACACGAAAGATTAAAAATATGCTCCAAATTTGATGTCGATCAAACTTTTGGACAATTGATGAACGCTCGTCTAAAAAAGCGTTCTAAAAACTCTAAAATATCCCCCTTCCTTGATTTCTCAAGAGATATAGAAGTTTCGACATTACTGATCAGAAATTTGTTAGATATTTCAATTAAAGATGTGTTTCATTCAAGCATTCTCCAAAATTTAGCACTGAACCAAGTGTTAAATCACGTTCATGTTCAAAATTTAAATAGCTTGTTTCTTTTCTTTCTAACTCTTTCGTGCTTTTCTCTAATTTTTAATGGCTACTATTCACGTATGTGATGTAATTGGACATGAAATTAATAATGCGGTTCTACCTGGTTACATCACGCTTATCCGGAAACAACAAAAAAAAAAAGCGGGAAAAACAGAGAGTGTTAAAAAAACTCTGCCTATTCGAGTCTAATGCTGCCATGTGATATGCTATGGCTAGCAGATTTACTCATTACATGTGATGTATTTTTTTTAATAAAGGCTAGAATTTAAGATGTTGGGATGTACTGCCTACTTTTCTTTTATTTCAAAACTTGATTAATGAGTGTACGTACGTGGTTTAATTCGACCCGGCTTAAATCTCAAACTCAACAATAGTACATTAAATTGTACTAGATTTTCTAGTTATATAAACTATAAAAATTATTGGTTTAAAGAAAAAAATACTCTGCTACATAAAAATCATTTAGTACATAGTGCTGATGGCTTTAAAACGACCATTTAGTACTTTCATGAAAATTAACTTTATTGTTGAGCAAAACTAACATTCAATCAATTATTTTGTTTTCAAAGATCGTTGTTGTTAGAAACAAGCTCTCAGTAAATGTGTTACTTTTTCCACAACTGATTTTATTTTGAATATTTATTGATGTGGATTTGCATTGATATTTTACAACATTATTTACTCAAACATTTTATATTTAAATAGTTCCTATGATAATCCACAAAGTTAAAAACGAAACTATAAAAGTTCAAAACAACAAATTCAACTTCCCTAACGAAACTGTTGCCAAAAATAAATTAATTCTGTAAACTATTTTCCAAGGAGGAGAGCAAAAAGCGGAAACCTGAAACTGTTCGAGAGAAAATTCATTCACGCGGGGAAAAATTAACTTGTATCACCAAAACCTTAATGCAAATAACTAAATTTGAGCAACATCATTAAAAATCTCCTTTAGGAAGACAGGAGCAGCAAAAATAATAAAGCAGCTAATAGCTGATCACGTTCTTAATCTACTTTACTCCATTGTCTCTCCTTTTTTCTGAGATACAAAGCTCTCTTGACTTCCCTAAGCATGGAGACAGGAATGGCAAGGATATCACTTCTTGTATATGTCGCTTAAGGAAGGGTGAGGAGGCCTCCTTGGGAACAAAAAGACGCTAAGAATCTATTTTTAGTGTCGGGGAGGGTATATGAGTCCCTAATAACGCCTTTGAGGTAAAGGTGAGAAGTGCTAACAAAAGTCGGTTTTGTTGGGAAGAGTATTTTCGTCTGTTTGTTTTCAGATTTAAGCATGCAAGAGTTTCTGGTTAGTTATTTTGTAACAGATGACTGCTGCAAAAGTGAAATTTTTAATGCCAAAATGAATTAGATTATTTAGATGACGATGATTTTCTCTTCCTTGTACGAAGAATAGAAAGTATGCACTCGTGAAAACATACTCCTTCAAATTTTTGTTTTAAGTTTCCGTTGAACTCACCCACAAATAAATGTTGTTGTTAATAAATTTTTGTTTTTTTCTTCGTCCCAAAATTCTAACACCGCGCTAGAAACTACTTCCTTCTCTTTTTTCTCCATTGTCAAATTTGTGTTGCAGCCGAGTATAGCTCAATCACTTTCTGTCAAGAAGTTTCAAAATGTACGGGTAACATAAGAGCGATTAGACATGACTTTGACAAAACGATGTCACACAATTTTTGTTTTCGTAATATAATTCCTATTTAAATTTAAAAGCTAATTGCCATGGCAAAAATGAACTAGAAAACACGACAAGCAAAGTAAATTGCAATTTTACCTGCAATGAATGTCATATTCATTGCAGTTAAAATTGAATATTTCCAGACAAAGTAATTTTACATTTATACGAGTAGGTTGCCAGAGAAAGGACAAATGTGAATATTACAAAGTAATTGGATTTGAAAATTTAGTTTTTTTACTGGTAGAGTTTGATTAAAAGATAATCATGTATTACTTACATTACACTTGGTGTGCTTATTCAAAGAAAAAACAAATGTACAATGCAAAAACAACAAAAAATTATTCATGAACAAAATACCATTCATAGTTTTCACTTGAAATACCACTTGTTAGAAAGACTTCGATAAAAAAGAAAATTGCATAAGGAAAGACGCAAATTTAAGTTCTTTTTTTGCTTGAAAGACAAAAAAGAACTTTCATAATGAACATTTTATTTCACAAGCTCCGTTTTTTACACGAAAAATAAGATTTACATATAAATAATTACATATTTTTGCGATCGTCGTCGAAGTCATATAAACGAAAAAAAAATAAATAAATGAAATAATTTTGTTTCATGAGGTGGGTAATAACACTTAGTCAAAAGTCTTCAAAACTAAAGTGAGAAATAATTTTAGATACAAAAGCGCATATTTATTACTATACAATTTATACTATTACTTCTATAACTATTTTGAGATTCTGGTTTATATTTTGTGAGAAAACGGACGTGAGAGAATTTGTTGCGTTTAGAAACAGAGAAAATTCGTAAACACATAAACCCTAAACAAAGAACTAACTGAAGAATTACATCGTTTTGAGCTAAATATGGAGTACATAATCAGATCAGATTTATTCAGATGCTTCTAATCGGATTCATGTTTAAGAAGCATGCATAAGTCGCCAAAAATAAAGAAACGTAGGAAGGCGTTCTGAGTTTAAGGAACATATTGATTCTCACAAAAAATTGGTGAAACGGAAATTTGCATTATCAATAGCAGATTTTTTTGTTGAAAAATTCACACTTAACCTTTCCTGATTTGATTTTAGAACAGATATTTGACAGAAAAATGTTTTTCCTTTAATAGTAAAAGCTGTGCACTTTTAGATAAATGAAAAAAAACTTTAACTGGTGTCAATACTTTTTTAGTAATGTTGGAACTGTAAAGGAACTGTTATTGTACGTTTTTTTTAATACAACGTATCAATTACGATTACTGAGAGCTCAGAAAAAGTTATAATTGGAATTAAACGTAAGCAATATATTGTTTATAAAACTTGAAAGTCTTGGTTCCGTATACGAAAAAACGATATAGCAAGTATGTATAAGAATGATTTGTTTAAATTTCATTGCTTACTATTGTTTATATACAGGCGATTATTGCTTACATTCATTGAATAAAGTACTTGCGCATTATCCCTTCGACCATTTAGTTCAAATAAAAATAATTGATGCCGAGTGCACCACTGACTACTAGCGGTGGACAATACTCGAAACCAGTACTTTACTTTCAGCAGTATACTTTACAAAAGCGCCTAATGTTATGTAAATAATACTGAAATTATAATTTTTTATTTTATAAGATAGCTGGTTCACTTAACACAAAAATATCGCTCATGGTTCATAAAAAATATTTCACAACAAAAACATAAATCATGTTCACAGATTCTGATACTTTTTTGTTGTTGGTACGTTAAAGAGCATTTTTACTCTAGGTGATTATTTTTCAATTTATTTATTCCTATTATGTTTAGTCAAACTTTCATAAATAAGTTGTTTGGCAAATACCATGCCTTATTTTGTCTTTTTGTCGCATTTTTAAACAAAATAATCCTTTGTAGAAATAAAAAATAATTCGCAAATTCATAAAATTACGGCATTCAAATATGTAAAATAATCAAACTGATAAAAATAAATCATTTAATAGTGATATGAAAATTCAAATTCAAAAAAATCTGCATACAAAATAAAAATTAAACGTTCCATTAAATTGTAAAATAATCAGTTAAATAAATTTATTGTGTCTTTAATAAACATTAGAAGTCCCATTACAATGTCAAATAAGAACAAAAATAAGTAACCATATCAGCGGTGCATGATATTCTTATATTCTTATATTTTTGCAAAGGTAGAAATTAAACGATACGCCAAGTCAACTGAAGCACCCATAAAGTACCCTCTTTTAAAGTTGAGGTATGAACATGTTTAAGGAAATTCATTTCATAAAAATTTTATTCAGAAAAATTTCCCCCATCCCTTCAGGAAATCCTACCAAGATCCTTAAAAAGCAAACTCTTATCCTCCCCTTTTGTGCAGAGAAAGCCATAAAACATTCATATCCCTTATGATCAAATAAAACTTCCATAAAAATTTTTGTCTTTTACGACAGCAAAAGCACGGCCCCGCAGACACATCTGTGTCTACATATTTTGGAGTGCATCACAGCATAAGTTAACTCAATATGATACCAGCATTAACATGGCCGTAAAAATGTATTGAGGGAGTTTACGAGTACTTATTCGAATTTTATTGGGATGTGATGAAAGCCAATATATTTTTGAGTAACATTCATCCTCTGCGATATTTGTCGTAAAACGGCTCCGTAATTGCCATCCGATGAAAGATCGGCCGGCACTTATTAAGAAATGACCGAGTTTGAGAGAAAGATTATATTTATATACTGAGCGGAGAGCGTATGCTGGGTGTGATTGATTTTGGTATCAGAATGAAATAAAGATTGTTTCATGAATGTGAATAAAATCAAGAATGTAGGATAATATCGCTTAGTACGTGTCAAATAGACCACTCAGCTTTTCGTTAAAACATGCAGTTTAGGCCATGACCAAAGTCCCATAATTGTTATTTAACCTATGCTGTCAACAACTTTTTAATGCAACAAGGAGTTGAGTTCATTTCCAAATAAAAATAATCATTTTACTTAAACCGTCCAACAGCTTTCCAATGCAACAAGCAACTGAGAATGAAATGAAAATTGTTTCATGAATGTGATTAAAACCAAAAATGTAGGATAATATCGCTTAGTAGGTGCCAAATAGACCACTCAGCTTTTTGTTAAGACGTGCAGTTGACACCACAACCAATGTTCAGTAATTATTTTACCTAAGCCGTTAACACCTTTTTTAATGTTCCAAGGAGTTGAGTTCATGACTAATGAAAAATCATTATTTTACTCAAGCTGTCCACCAGCTTTTCAATACAACAAGCAACTGAGGCCATAGCCATTCTTCAATTATTATTAATTTATTTATTTCTTTACTATAAATATCCCTTTTGAATTTAAATTATAATTTTGTTTGATTACAACATGTTTGAAGATTAGGAGAAACAATTTAGTCAGAGTTGAATTTAAACGATTTTTCTTTTTCCTTAAAATAAGTAGCGCACTCAACCTGTTTTTTCCATTTAGTGCTAATACACTTAATCGAAGTTTCGAGAGAAAAAAATAATTATAAACATCATATTTTCCATCACAAAACAGAAAATTACTATTTATACAAAACAACAACAAATCGTTTCTTTCTAACCTATCCGACAATCATTAAACGGTCGCATATTTTGAACAGCCGGTACCTAATGTAAATTGAATAAACTATTTCACAGTTGGGGACAAAACTATAAGCCTCACATTTCATAAAACGAATCAGAACATAATCATGAATACCAAACTACAGGAAGTTGCTTCTTTCTAACCAGTTCTAAAATCATGTAAGGACAGCCAAATTCGGACAAAACTGACACCTAATGTTAATTTTATCAAATATTTTGCATGTTGAAAAAAAAATATGAGCCTCATATTTCACAACACAAATCAGAAGATAATGCCATGCATACAAAAGAACAGCATGGGATACAATAAAATTCTTGGTAACCTGTTCTATCACAAAACCATGTAATAGTAGCCAAATTCAAACTGCGGGCACCTCACGTAAGTAAAATCAAATATTTCACAAAGTCTCATATTGCGCAACACAAACCAGACGATGACCATGAATACAAAACAACAGCAAATCACTTCTTTCTAACACGTCCCCAAATCATGTAACGGCTGCTAAATTCGAACAGCCGGCACCTAATTGTAATTTGATCAAATACTTCATAGGTCGGGGGCGGGAGGGGGGGGGTCATGAGCTTCATATTTCACAGCACAAATCGGAAAATAATATCATGAAAACAAGAAACAGCATATAATACAATAAAATTCTTTTCGTTAACCTGCTCTATCATAGATTCATGCAATAGAAGCCAAATTCAAACGGCGGGCACTTAATGCAAAAAAAAAGAGAAAAAAAATCACACCTGGGAAAAAATAATAACCTCATATTTCACAACACAAATCAGACGATGACCATGAATACAAAACAACAGTACATCGCTTCTTTCCAACCTGTCCCAGAATCATGTAACGGCCGCCAAAGTCGAACAGCCGGCACCTAACGTTATTAATCGGCACGGCATTGCGTGAAGCGTAATTGTTTCCCTTAAAAGCAGCCCAACCCAAAAAGAAACCGGGGACCCTACTCCACCCTTTCTCTCGTCTGCAATAGCAAAAATCGATGAGGTTGGTTCGCCCTGACACCACCCTGTCACTTTCTCCTTTCTTCTCTCTTTTATCCTTTTTTCTCATTCATTCGCTTCCAGTTCTTTGGGTTTCCTCCGAGGAGGTTAATACAGAGAGCCGCTCGTAATGAAGTCTGCGGCTCGAGTCACGAAATGTTTTTTCCCTGTTGTCAGAATCGGACTCCGGAGGAAGTCCTCCCTCCTCCCCAGCACTCACTCGAGAAAAAGTGGGGAGGAAGCTATTACGTTTGATATTCGGAAGCGGAGTCTCTGGAAGATCTCTGGTTGCATATGAAGGGAAACGCTAGATATTTAGTAGCGTTTAGTACGAAATATTATTTTTTGTTAAGTCCTTGGTGGCTCAGAGGTAGAAGTTTCGCCTCGAAAGCTAAAGGTGGCGGGTTCGATTCCGACGGGTGTCTTGGTTGTTATTTCCTCTCTTCTTGTGTTGTAAATCTGTCTGGTGCTTTCTTTTATGTCCATCAAAAAGTCTTACCTCTCTCGAGGCAATGTCACCCACTCTTTACGTAGTATTTGTTTAACTATGCACATGACAACAAACAACATCACTTTTACTAGTTACGGATTCCGGGCTGTTGTGTCGCGGTCTGGATGGCTTTAATCCATACGTTTCGATCGCAACTGCGGCGATCATCTTCAGTGGGTGTCGTTGATTTATTTGGCGACTGATGCGAAATTTCGAACTGCTGCAAGATTTTAAATTGAAAACGCAGCGCCCTCTACCTTTCGGCTCGGGATTGACAGATGACTGGATGCCAAAGCTTGTTAACTTTTACTTCTTTCTCCTTCTTGTTAAACTTATTTGGGTGTTAACAAGAAGGAGGAAGAAGTAAAAGTTAACAAGCTTTGGCATCCAGTCATCTGTCAATCCCGAGCCGGAAGGTAGAGGGCGCTGCGTTTTCAATTTAAAATCTTGCAGCAGTTCGAAATTTCGCATCAGTCGCCAAATAAATCAACGACACCCACTGAAGATGATCGCTGCAGTTGCGATCGAAACGTATGGATTAAAGCCATCCAGACCACGGCACAATAGCCCGGAATCCGTAACTAGTATTTACTCCGGCCGTGAAAGCCTTCATTGTAACATCACTTTTGTTAGAATGTTGTGAAACAGGAGAGGATATAGGAATTGATTACTTGTTTGTGCAATTGATATAAAAGTCTCCTTGTCTAGTAGTCAGATAAGTCTAACCGGGTGAGGAGATTCCGGATTCGAATCCCCAGTCGGCATGAATGTACTTTCTCTTTTCTGTCCTTCCTTTGTGTGAATGTGTTGTTGTGTGTGTGAATGGTTGCCTACCCTATAAACGGGCGCTCATGGCTTGCGTGTATTTTGGAAGTCGGATTTCACACCAATTGAACTGTTGAAAAAGTAATTCAGCGCACGCCAAATTGTCAACCAAGCTAGCACAAGACAACAACAACATAAAAAAACACAGACTTTTTCCACTCCAATGCAAAGTAGGTTTCGAAAATTAGTTGTCAAAAGATGGTAAAATGAAAAACGTGTGGGTCATATAAGTACAAACTGTGTTGTCGTTACATGTTCCCCTAGTCCAGAGCAGCTAAGATCAGATCCATGATACTGTGTCCCGGTAATAGTTCCACGATTCCATATTGACCCTCATTCTACAGAAACCCCGCAGTGGTGCCAATACATTCGAGAATATTATGAGATGTAGCAGGACGGAACAAGAGCAAGATGAAAGAGTCATGTCTTTGTCTACGAATTTCATACATTTGCTATAGCCGTTACGCAATTTGAAGAAGGAAGTCTGGGCAGATCTTGTAACCTGCTTGTAGAGACTAAACCGGGGTGTTTTATCTGTATGCCAGTCGTGTGCAGGAGGAACTATGCAAATAGAAATTGCTTTAGCCCTATGGATCGAGAAAATGCATAAATTGTTAAATGAAAAATGTTCATTGTTTCTTTCGAAGAACATAAAGAGCAGTCAATTACATCGACGATGGCTATACGACGAAAATGTTTCAGGATGTAGTCATGTACTTTGGTAATTCTAAAATTAGCAGAAACAACCTATCAAGGAAGATCCATGGGGACTGGGTTGAGGAGAAGTCTAGATCACATCTTCCAACAGCATACAAAGCCTAGGATTTTTTTTTCTAAAAGTACTTGGAGCCCTTAACAATCATGGAAAAAAACTGCTCTTTATAAATGATGTCACAACTCAATTTAACCAAGAGTTCCAACACCAAAACTTCCACGGGCATGATGTGTAGGACCAAAATCTTCGGATGTGTGTGTGTGTGTATACAGTATAGCGCGAACATAATTCCATTGCTCTACTTCCGAACAAAAGGTCTAAAGACAGAAAGTCTCGTTCCAAATGCATGTGGGACACTAGGCCCTGATTTAAGGGAAATAATTTTAACACCACTGGAAATGGTAATCATATGCACCAGATTCCATGAATTTTGCTCGCAAACAACAGAAACTCATAAATCCATCACTGCCAAAGCATTAAGTAAGGTATTGCATCATTCATGCATGCTAACACAAATCGAAGTATTACTTAAACTCTAGACCATGTCTCCGGATATATTAAGATATAATGAGGGAAATTAATGCAAGCGCACGATTTAACTCTCATCCAGGGGGAAATATTTCTCTTCCATTACTTACGTTTAACATAGAAAATGCGTAGCTAGAAAAACAAAATATTTATTCGTTTTATATAAACTATACACGTTATAGAAATTGCTGAGGTAACACAGGCCAATTTATCAATTCAGTGGTGAAGAGGCCTAGGCATAGGATATATACATCGGCGCCAGCAGGGGTAAATGGGGTGCAGTTTTATCTCCCCATACCCCGCATTGGAGAAGAAAATGAATATATATTTTTTTAATAGGATTTTTTTAAAGTAATTTCTTATCCAAATAAAATAAAATAACGCAAACAAATAATAAACTACTGTACTTAAACTACAAAGTACATTACGAAAGTCATAATGCATCCAGTTCCGGCCTTAAGGTGCAGGGTGTGGGAATACTTCACAGCCTGCCTTTTAAAAACAAAATTTAATTCGCTAAGCAGGGGTACACCACAGAATACTTTAAAAACTGTGAAATAGATCGAGAAAAGTATTAATCTTACGTACACAGTTTCAATGGGATGCACTTTTACCCCAGCTGGCTAGGGGCCTAAAAAATAATTTTGTCTCAAAAGTTAAAAAATGTAATGTTCACTCAATACATTTTCTAGCACTTTTTTAAAAATAATTATCAATCTTAAACGCGTGAAGTTAAATTCCCTTTAAACAAAATCGCAAAATTACAAAAATATTGTACTCCGAGTATTCTCCTTAAAATTAGAGTTTTTTTTTTTTTTTCTTAACCTTAAGAAAAGGCTCCACGAAAAAGCATACAAATGAAGTAAAATTGCCTAAATTTCAATTACCATTTTTCCGATATATGTCTGAAATAATTAAGTTCGCTGAATATGCAGGTGAAATAAGCAAATTTGTTTTTAGTTTTTCAATTGCAACGCGGTCTCCAATAAATCGGCTCGCCGACTCGGAATATGTAAAAAACATAAGTTATCAATTTTTTCATCACTCATAAAGTCATAAATAATTGGGCTGGTCGAATATGACGAACAAAATTACTTATTTATTTTCTACTATCATAAAACTAAACCAAACGAAACTCAGTGGCGCAACAGCCCATGTGGGGCCAAGGCCTACTGTGCCCATCTCAGTTCTTCTCGACAGAAAGCGCTGGAGTGCAAGATGGTTGTGCCGGTTAGGTGGTTAGCTGAATGCAAAAAACCCCAGGGCTTAGTTCCACTGTTAGTAATTTTATTGACCCACCCACAGGACAAAGCTTTCAAATAGTCTAGAGTATTCCTTCAAGTCAACTTTATCACAGCAAGATTCGAAAACATCATACATTTTCACTAGTTAACAGTCGGGGGTGAGGGGGGGTGGAGTTACATTTGATTAGAGGCAGTTTATTTGGAACGGGGAGACCGATCTTTAATAAAAACTGTTTCACAATTCGGGTATTTAATACATTCTAAGCAACTGCATGGATTTAATTTGAACAACTAATAGAACTAACCAATTGAGCAACGAACTAATACTTCCGTTTTTCATATTCTATCCCATAAATCGTTATTTTCATTCCTCCCTTCTTTTCTTCTCCGGATATTTACCCATTTTGCTCTTGCCTTTCCTTTCTTCTGATGGTTAATACTGAACACGTTGCATCATAATGAAGTTTCAGAACCGTTTCCTTTTTTCCGCCTTCCTTTTCGATTTGTACTAGAGAAACCCGACGCATTGATGAACAAGAAACATTTCTTCTCTCGGAAACGCTTCGCTTTAATATTCGATCCCAAGAACACGAAAGAAAAATTCAAATGTACTAAATTAATGCAGAAACCTTTTTTCTGCAGCGAAAAACAAAATTTTAATTTTCAATCCCCCTATAGTTTTTGCGAAATAAGGTGTATTGATTGGTTTCGGGGAAATATGTCAATTCTAGTTCTAGGAATTCAGAGCTAATGGAATAAGGGAATTATTTTTAGAGTACCAATTCTGTGCAATAGTAGAGAAGAAAGTTAATTTTTGTGGAAAAGAAAGAGAATTACTCATTGAACGATTTCTATAATTATGTTCAAAGTGAACTTTTTTTGTAACTCCAACTTTTACGTTCTACTGGCTCAAATATTTATCTATGCTAAAATTATAAATTATCTGATGAATATATCAACCCAGGCTGACAAATCCCGGGCACTCATTTTCCCAAGCGAATAAGCGAAATACCTTTTCGTTAATTTCTTTCAGTGCACTTTTAGTTCTTTTAGAGCAAGAATGTGTTTCAAAAGCCATATGTTACGCTGAATTTTCTCAAGAACTAAAAGACTTATCCATAAACTTACGTTAGGATAAGTGTCTGAGAGTGGAATTAAATACGAAACATTTTTCCGTCTTAAAGCTACAACCAACATCGTCATAAATGATAACGCATGTCTTTGTCATGTATAATCATGAATGGCAAGTTGTTTCATGGGCTCAGTGTAATAATTACAAGAATTCTGCTAGGTATATCTGAAACGAAGTAGCTGATTACACTTTTTGTTTAAATATGTGCAGATTTCGAAACCATTGTTGCGCATTAAAAAGTGCATTCAATTATTTCGTATCAGCTAAAATATCAACACGTAGTTTAAATGATGAATTAAACATTATCGAAAAGGAAACAAATAAACTCATTTGTTAAAGGTAAAACAATGTTTTGAAACACGGTCCATACACATTTCAAAAGCATTTCTATTGCAAGTAGTGAAGCGCATTCACTCTGAAGCAAGCTTCCTCTCGCAACTTGTGAATAGTTTGCGTTACTTTACATGCAAGAACTTATCATTGAAAAAGTGAGTTATACCTTTCAATACAGGTCAAATATACATATTGTAACGAGTCCGTAGCACCTTCAACTTTCTTCAAATGAGCATTCCAATCTTGAGGAAGTAACTATAAATTTATTTACAAGTATGTACACTATTTACAATAAGAGCAGAAAACAATTGCTAAACATCAGCAATTAGGCAGCAAACACTACACTGTATTCTCAACAGTAATTCAGCACCACGTATCTAACGTGAACAGTAATTAAGCAATTACAAAAGCAAAAACAACATTCGCCCAAAGCGAATAAAAACGAGCCTCTCCATAATCCAATCTGAGAAAAACTGACTGACTTGTGTTCAAGGCCAGCTTTTTATACACTCAAGGACATTTCTAGCAAAATCTGGAGTATTCCAATTCATTCATGAAATTTCTAAAAAGAAGAAAAAAAACACACTCAGCGGGGAAAATGTCTTCACGCTTATCAAATGTAGGGCAAGTATAAAAACTACAAAACGTTACAGGGCCGGTATACCAGTGATAAAAGTGATATCTTCAGATACCTTTGCAACATAACGTCAGATAAAACCAAAACTAATAAAAATGATGCAAGGCAGGAAAAACAACAACTATTTACAAGATTTGTAACATTGCCCCCTTCCCAAGGACTGCACGTCCCGGGCAGTACAATCCCCAGAAAGGAAGCAAGGGAAAACTTACAGATACACACATTACATGATGACCAATCATAAACATGATAAACAATAACAATGAGAACATGAAAGAAATAATAACATTGATAAAGTAATATTACAGACAATTAAAGGCAAAAGTTATTTACAAAATTTACAAACAAATTACCATGGTAGCTTTAGATTTACTATACGAACTATGGCCATAGTATGTTCTACTCTCACACCATACCCCCACTTAAAATCCATATCATCAACATTCACACCCACCTCCTACTAACCTCTTATCCTTCCATATACTTTACCACCCCATCTCCATCCCAAATTTATCCTCCCAAACCTACTTCATTTCAACCCACTCCCACCAATACCCAACAATCCCTACCATTCCCTATTCCAATATACTACACTTTACAACCAAAACACCTACTCTCATAATCAACTCACCTATCTCCTATCATCCTACACCCCTTTCATTCTCACATTCCTACACACCTTCTCATCCTTCTCAATTCTTTCTCCTCCTCCTCTCACCCCTTACTCCTCCTCACACTTCTCCTCTCCACATATCATTTTCCACACTTATTACACTATTCCCTCCATCTTACTTCCTCCTTCCCCTCTTCCTAAACAATACCCCACATAATCAAAAATTCTCCCACCTCTCTCTCAACAACCTTCAATACATAATCCACACACCCCATCCTACTCAATATTTATACTATTATACTAACTCTAAAAACCCAAAATCTTCAAAACCACTTCAACCCCCCTCCTCTCATCCTAAAAACCATCACTTCCATTCACATCCCCTTATACCACACACTCTCACCCATATTCACTCTACAATACCCTATTACTAACAATCACTTCCATTCCACATCAACTTTCCAAATTATCCCACTACCCATTCCCTCTTCATACAAATAACCCACCTACTAAAACTTACTCTTCCCCTCCATACTCACCTCAACTAACTCCCTTCTCACACCTAATACCCTCATACTAACCTCTTCAAAACACAACTTACCAAACTTTCTCCCTTCTACCCCTCCATCCCCCAAACCCTACCACAACTCAATCACCTCCTCCTCTCACACTCCCAATATTCTTTAAAACCTTCACCCCCTATACACCTACTTCACCATATCCCAACAAACTCCCTAATTCCAAAATCAATTTCCTTCTACCCATCCAAATCCATCAAACCCACTACCTCAACCCAAACTCACCTTCCTCCAAACTCCCATTCTCTCAAACCACTCTCCCTACACAAAACTAATCCTTCATACTCACTCCCTACAATCCCCACTTACTCTCCATACAAAACCAACCCACACATCACTTCAAACTTAATTTACAACCTATCACAAAACACCAATTACTACCACCATTCACCTTCAATCCTCATCATCCTACTCCTACCAATCCTTCCTACTTTCAATACTACCTACCATAAAACACAACTTTCTCCCACCATTCTAAACTTCCCCTTAACAATCACCATCTACCTCCAACCTATATCCCCCCAAAACTTATCACCACACTCATACCACAACATTCTCTCATACACCCCATTCACCATTCCAATTCAACAATCCAACCCCCTCCTAACCCTCTGACAAACCTTTTCGGTGCTTAATCTCGATGTCATATTCCTGGAGCCGCTGTATCCACCTGGCTACCTGGCCCTCTGGATTCTTGAAATTCAAAAGCCAAGTTAAAGAGGCATGATCAGTCCGGAGCAGGAATTTACGGCCGTAGAGGTAATGATGGAAATGTTCTACAGCTTTAACTATGGCGAGCAATTCCTTTCTCGTGACACAATAATTTCGCTCCGACTTGGATAAGCATTTGCTCCAGTAAGCGATGACATGTTCGTTGCCGTCTATTTCTTGAGATAAAACAGCTCCAACGCTCTCGTCGCTCGCATCAGTGTCAAGTATGAAGGATTTTTCAGGCTGAGGATAAGAGAGAATAGGCGTTGATGTTAAAGCCTCCTTCAGCTGTAGAAATGCATCCTCGCATTCTTTGGACCATTCAAATTTTTGTTTGCTCTCCGTCAGCTTATGCAAAGGTCGTGCAATGTTGGAAAAACCCTTCACAAACTTCCTGTAGTACGTGCAGAGCCCCAGGAAACTTCGCAGCTGATGGACATTTTCGGGGCGGCTCCAATTCTTGACTGCAGATACCTTGTCTGGATCTGTTCGTACACCTTCGGAAGAGATAATGTGACCAAGGTAGTTCACCTCACGGCGGAACAAATAACATTTGGACGGGCTTAACTTCAGGTTGGCTTCCTTAAGCCTCTGCAGCACCTTCCTAAGATTAACCAAATGTTCCTCAAAACTGCGTCCTATGATGATGATGTCGTCCAAGTAGACAAGACAGGATTCATAAGAGAGTCCTCGCAGCACTGATTCCATTAGACGCTCGAACGTGGCTGGTGCATTGCAGAGGCCGAAGGGCATCACTTTAAACTGCCACAAGCCTTGTCCGGTTGTAAACGCCGTCTTCTCTCGGTCGTCGGGGTGTATCTCCACCTGCCAGTAGCCGCTCTTTAAATCCAGGGTCGAAAACCACTTGTGTCCAGAAAGGGTGTCCAGAGTGTCATCGATCCGTGGAAGAGGGTAACTGTCCTTCTTGGTGATGTCATTCAGACGTCGGTAGTCAACACAAAATCTGGTGGAGCCGTCTTTCTTTCGGACCAAGACGATAGGGGATGCCCAAGGACTGGATGAGGGCTCGATGACGTCATTCTCCTGCATCTCTTTTACGAGGATCTCAACCTCTTCCTTCTTGGCGAACGGTAGTCGTCTTGGATGCTGCTTGATAGGGGGATGATCTCCAGTGTCGATCCTATGCTGCGCTAAACTCGTGCGACCAACATCTTCGGGTGTAGATGAAAACACCTGCTTGAAGTCGTCCACCAATTTTTCCGCAGCGTATCTTTGATCCTTCGATAATGGTGCACTCCCAATTAATTTCGAAGTCAAGGATTCGGAAGACACAGTCTCGGAGGAATCAATTCTTCTGATGATGCAGTTTACGGGAGTACAAGTTGCCAACACTTCTCCTTTCTTGATATTCCTCGGTCTTTCACTTACATTTGCGACTCTCACAGGAACTGCATTCCTTGAAAGGTCCACAAGTGTAGATGCCACTAGTACTCCTTTTGGGCTATTACTCTGGTTAGGATATTCAATTAGGCCGAATTTAAAGCTGTTGTTTTCATTGAGGGAGCCAGGTATTAGTACTTCTGATCTGGAGGGAATCAATAAATCTGTTTGGGCTATTATTTGATGAGCGGATTTTAAGTTATTTTCGGTGTTGAAAATTGCTATGTCTTCCCTCATCGAGTGCAGCTCATTATTTTTAAAGTCAATAGAAAAATCAAATTTTCTCAAAAAGTCCAGTCCGAGAATGAAGGGATCTGTAATGTCAGCGACGAATGCCGTGTGATGGTAAGTGGCGCTTCCGAACATTATTTCTAAGTTCACTTTCCCTTCAATCTCGATTTTGTCACCTGTCACAGTTTGGAGAGTAACGCAGGGCGGCGTCCATAAGATCTTGAGTCCAAATCGATGAGCCACATCAGTCCTAATAATGGTAACGTTGGCTCCTGTGTCCACAATCATTTCGCAGGGAAACCCATTCACATAAGCGTAAATGAAGAGTCCGTTGCAGCCGCCACTTCTCGGGGAAATCTGGAAAACTTTAGGAGACTTCCTCTTTTCTTGGCGAGCTTCGCAATTCTTTCGTACGTGGCCCTCACCGCCACATTTCCATCACTTCAGTGTTTGCCTACCTTGGTCTTTGCGAGCCGCAATCTTCTTCAGGGTCCACGACATCTCTTTCATTTGTCGCTCAATTTCCGAGAGACGAGTTGAGTTCGAATCCTGGGCACTCACTTCCAAGCCCCTGATTGAATGACGATCCTTGCGGGATGTTTTCTGTGCAGCCTCGAACTTCATTGCGTAGACCAGACCGGATTTAAGATCCTTAATGTCCGCCATCCGGAGAGCCGTCTGAACTTCCGGATTTCGCACTCCATCTATGAAGTAGTTCAGGGCCAGGCTATCGCGAACATCTGAAGGACAGTTCGAGAAGGCGAGATGGGAAAGCATCTCAACGTCTGTTGCAAAAACTTGCAAAGTCTCTCCATCCCTCTGGAGTTGGGATTTCAGCTGGAGTTGGCTGATTTCTTTTTGGCATACTTCGCCAAAGCGAAGCTCCAAGGCCGATGATAAGGCTTCGAAGTCACAGAGCTTGTCCTCTGGGAAGGTCTGTAGTATTTCAGCTGCATCCCCTCTCAGCGAGGCTGCAAGGTGACAGGCTTTCGTGGAAGAGTCCCAGGAGTTGGCTTCTGCAACGATGAAGAACTGCTTCTTGTAAACATTCCACGAGGTCTTCCCATTAAACGTGGCCAGTTTAATGGATGGACGAGAAATTCCAGTTGTAGCTACACAGTCACTTGAATTGTTGGAGGATGCTGATAACTTCGATTCAAGTTCTTTAATTTTCTTGTCCACATGGTTTTCTACTGTGGTGATTCGATCTTCTAGGGCCTCCACTTTATTTTCCATGTTGGTAAATTTAGTTTCCACCAAACATTTCATTGACGTTAGATCGCTCTTTATTTCTTCTTGATTAGTAGCCAGATCATTTTTTAATTGTTCTTGATTCGCAGCCATGTCATTTTTTAATTGTTCTTGATTCGCAGTCATGTCACTTTTAACAGCGTTGATCGCATCAAGGAGTTTTTGCAGTTGTTCCTCCATTGCTCGAGTAATCACCATAAAATTCCGAAGTCAAAAATTCCTTAGGAAGAAAAGTCCGAATTCACAGGTAATTCCAAGAAAGACCTTGAAGATGCCCCACGTTGGGCGCCAAAATTGTAACGAGTCCGTTGCACCTTCAACTTTCTTCAAATGAGCATTCCAATCTTGAGGAAGTAACTATAAATTTATTTACAAGTATATACACTATTTACAATAGGAGCAGGAAACAATTGCTAAACATCAAGCAATTAGGTAGCAAACAGTACACTGTACTCTCAACAGTAACTCAGCACCACGTATCAAACGTGAACAGTAATTAAGCAATTACAAAAGCAAAACAACCATTCGCCAAGCGAACGAAAACGAGTCACCAGATCAAATCTGAAAACAACTGACTGACTGTTCAAGGCCAGCTATTTATACTCGAAACGTAGTTTCGATAATGTTCCAGCAAAATCCGGAGTATTCCAAATCATTCATAACTTGAACAATCCATTCACAAATTCTAGCGATAAGAAAAAAACCACGCGAAAATGTCTTCACGCTTATTAAAGTTAGGGCAAGTGTAAAAACTGCAAAGTGTTTCAGGGCCGGTATACAGATGATAAAAGTGATATCTTCAGATACATTTGCAACATGTCGCCAGATAAAACCAAAACTAATGAAAATAAAGCAAGGCAGGAAAAACCACAACTATTTACAAGATTTGTAACAATATATAATACAGAAATATTGCAAACTGCGAAATGTTATTTACAAGCGACGGTTGGCTTATTCCACGTCTTGTTTTGAGAGGTTATAAATCATTCCTTTTCCGTTTCTACTAGGGTCTACTTTCGAAATAATAGCACTTATGGGCACATTGACAACATTTGCAAAGTCTGGGTAGTAGATAGAATTTGAGGGTCCATGAGGTTGCAACAGCTTGATTTTCTTCATCTGTGTCTAAGACGCACCTTGGCCACCAATATCCATTATACCTGCAGATCAAGAATTCAACCATTTCTGGGCAATCAAGATCGCCTTTGACAGTTGTAGTACGTTCGATCCTTATAGTGTTGAAAATGAATATGCATTCACTTGCATCTGATTCATGTTTAATGGCATTACACAATGAAGACTCTAAGTGCCTGGTGTTGTTCTTGCTATCATTTTTCGGGATTTCAAAGCCTCTTCTTCCATATCAAATCAATTCATTTTCAATATTGCACAATTGAACATTATAAACAGGAAGCAGAGGCTTTGAAATCCAGAAAAATGATGGCAAGAACAACACCAGGCACTCAGAGTCTTCATTATGTAATGCCATTAAACAGGAATCAGATGCAAGTGAATGCATATTCATTTTCAACACTATAAGGATCGAACGTGCTACAACTGTCAAAGGCGATCTTGATTGCCCAGAAATGGTTGGATTCTTGATCTGCAGGTATAATGGATATTGGTGGCTAAGGTGCGTCAAAGACACAGATGAAGAAAATCAAGCTGTTGCAGCCTCATGGACCCTCAAATTCTATCTAATATCCAGACTTTGAAAATGTTGTCAATGTGCCCATAAGTGCTATTATTTCGAAAGTAGACCCTAGTAGAAACGGAAAAGGAATTATTTATAACCTCTCAAAACAAGACGTGGAATAAGCCAACCGTCACTTGTAAATAACATTTCGCAGTTTGCAATATTTCTGTGTTATATATCCTCAGGAGCCATAGGCATTGCAATAAAGTGGTAAGAGTGTAAAAAGTAGGGATGCACCGATACGCAAATTAGCCGATTACCGATTAATCGGCTGTTCATAATCTGCCGATTAATCGGCCTAGCCGATTAATTATCATTTTTACTACTATCAATGTCTACGTCATTTTTTTTTTCTTTTACAATTTCGATTATAGAAATACTAGTGATGATTATTTCTGGGAGACTATTTTTCTCCATTTTCCTAACTTTTCCAAAATTATTTCACAATTTCAACCAATTTCTATTAGTTAATTTTCATGTTATAGTTAATACATAAAATAAACTAGACACAAAAATTAAAAAAAAAAAAAAAACAGGGGGAAACTGTGTTGAGCACGCTAATTTAGGAGCACTCTTAATTTAAATTTATTTTTAATCTATTAGTACCTATCAAAAACGGTCCAAAACTTATTCGTTGTGGACATTGTAAAGTTCTCTGAAACACTATGGTAATAGAGAAAAATATGAATGCACGAAAAATGTTTCAACATTGCGTATATGCGCATATTTATTCGAATTGGGAAGGTTAAATTTTTAAAAAAATGTATCATCTATGAGGATTTTTTTTTTATACTTCTTTCCGTTATACAGTTTTTCAGTTATTTGTCTTATTTTTTCTCTCTACAGTCTACACTTTCGTACTACATGTTACTCTTGTGTTTGCAGAAGGTTATTTATTTATTGTTCAAATATTTTTCATGGTAAATCCTTGCCCAAGGTGTACTGAAAGTAATTTTATTTTAAAATATTTTTTTCCTACACTTAATCGGCAAACTTGAGCTGAATATAAATAAAATGAAATACTCACGATTTTCGCATTCCAATTTAAATGTCCAGTAATTTAATCGTTCTTAATAGTGTCATGTGAATATCAGCTATGAGGGTAAATTTTTAATATTTCAATCAGTTTTAAGCAATTTCTGAATTATTTGTTTTGCTTTTACTCTGTACAATTTCATAATACATGCTATAGTAATGTTTGCAGAAAATTCTTTACTGTCAGTAAATTTAATCATCATAATTTCTTATTGAAGGTGTGCTTTGAAAAATAATATGTAAAAAATATTTTTGTCGCCGATTAATCGGCAAAATTTTGCCGATTATTAATAATCGGCAAAGGTGCCGATTATGGCCGATTAATCGGTACTGCCGATTAATCGGTGCATCCCTAGTAAAAAGTCGATTCCATTTTTCATCCAGATCTCATTGCTGTCCCATTCAGCAAATTTTAGCACATACACACTACATTAGATATTTTTTTTTCTTCAGATTTTTAAAAAATGCACTTTTTGAAATATTCAAGGTCAAATAATTTTTTGGTGACCTTGAAACATTAACGTCACGAAACCTTGTCAAATTATATATCATTTGAAAGCTTGTTTAAAGAGCTTTACAATGGCATATAATAAAAGACTCTAGCTGCAATACAAGCTGAGAAATGTGAATCTTTGTATGTTCAAAATTTCACTTTTTTCCATTTTTTGCGTTTTTTAAGCGGTTTCACACAAAAAACTAACAGCTGAAAAAAAATTTTAAAATCAGTTTTTTGTATCACTTTATAGAGGTAATCAAGTAATCAACCCTGTAATTTTTTTTTTTTTAAATTGGTGATGGTCAAGTTTTGAGGCTTGTTGATTTCACATGGAATGACCCGACCAACCAAATGAAAACTTTGAAATAAAGGTATATTTGAGTTAAAAAGCTTCGAGTTATCGAGACTCGATTGAATGTTATTGAGGGTCATGCTCAACATGTTCTCGAAGAGTTACAGACTCTAATAGCAGAGAAATATCTTTTCTGAAAGGAAGGGATTACAAAAAGAAAGAACGAAACGAAGTGCAAGATTCAAAATTTCTTTACACACATTCAAACTCTCTTTCAAAAAAAAAAAAAAAAACGCATGGCTAAGTTACGACGACTCTTTACATTATCTAGAACACTTTCGCCAATGTCAGATTATTTATTGTACGTTTATTTTCAATTATAATAAAGCAATAATAGTGGCAAAGTAAAAAATATCTATTTACAACATCATTGGGTGTTAATAGATCGCCATTTTTGTTAGAAGTACAAAAACTAAAAATAAAACAATTCAATAAATAAAATAATTTGAGAATTTATAATAAAAGCTACTGCGATTAATTTTTATGAACTAACGATATGATCGTAAGTCTTTTTCTACCTCTTATCGCACATTAATCCTTGAAGGTTTTTCGCTTTTTCTTAATATTTTAACTGAAATATTTTTGAAAAGCTGAAGACAATCGTACTTTATCTGGAAGTTGTGAAAAATCAAATATGCAGAATGCTTTCATGTCCAGTACGAAGTCGGAGGAATAACATATAATTTTTTTTTAGAAGCAAAAATTGGTAAAAAGGAAGATGAAAATTAATTACCTCATCTAAACGGTTTAACAAACAATGAAATTTCTAACTGGGATTTTTGTAAAAGAGAAAATATTCAATTAGGTCCTCACATCATACCGGATAATCCTCACATCAATTCCGGATATCTCCCACATCAATACCGGATACTTTGCCGGATATCCTGCAAAAATCTTCCGGATATCCGTATCCGGGGCAATCAACCGGATCGGACATCCGGAAGTACCGGATACTTAAAATATCAACCGGATAGGTCGGATACCGGATAGTTACCAGATATCCGGTCCATCCCTAGTTATTACGTTGATTATTCTGATTTGATTTTTCAGCACAAAGGTATTTATGCAATTCTCCTTCATCGTTTGCATTTTTTTTTCACTTTTTAAGCATTCGTTTTATAACCAACTTTCACTATTGTTTATTGCTGTTACTACATTCTACTCCTTCGAATTACGATACACGATTTGTGCCATAGTTGTATAATGCCTTTCTCATTTGTAAATGAATATGAGTTCATCAGGATTGTTGACTATTGTCCAATCTCGAAAGGAGCGCCTGGTAGTCATGAACGCCCATTTGAAAAAGGGATGATAGGTTAGGAGACGCACTTGCCAGTGTTTTCAGATTTTACTTCCTGTTTGAATGTTACTTTGCATTTCCGCCCTGTTTTAGGAAAATCAGAAGAGACCTCAGGCAAGCGCAAGTGCGAGGAAGGTCGTACGATAAAAGATTAGACAGTGGCTTATTCCAAGGACTTCAACACCACATATTAAAAAAAGACATCGGGGACTTTGTCTCAAAAATTAACCTTTTTTTCCATTATCTAACTTTAACTGTCTCAATTTTTTCGACAGAGAGAGTTCTTTTTTCTTTTTAGTTTAATACATGATTGATATTAAAATAGAATGGAATGATTGTTAATGCAGGTCACATTCCAACAAACTTGTGGACTTCTTGTGAAAGGGGAGTGTATTCTACTGGAGACCAACCTCCACCTGTTCAAGCTTACCCGCTTAGCTGTAGCGAATTCAGATCACCATGCCTTAATAACTGCGTCGTCGCAAATCAGCGGCCAGGCTTCGAGCATCAACTGTACACCAATGTTGAAAACGTAAGTACACTGAACTTACAAGGTTTTCTTGCTTATGCCTGAGCTATACCCGTACTGCGATGCCTATACCCTGTGAAACGAGAACTGGCGGCGAAAGTAAAATTAATTTCCCACTCTCCGCACTTTCCCCCTGATGGTTGTCAGAGTTACGGCGCTATGGACTTTTCCCCCACTTAGCTTTTGCAGCACTAGTTAAATGCAAAAGGATTGAAATTGCTTTGTGCGTAAACTCTTATTCTATTGAAAAATCAACGTTAACAAAGCACAACTTTCTCTCAGAAACATGTGCCTTATTTATACATGCCTGGATTTGTTCGGAAACATTTAGAAATAACTGAGATATGAGGATATAAATAAATGCGTAAACCTAATTCGATAAAACTGAGATAAATGAAATGCCTCAACAGCTGTGCATAAAGGAAAGAGTGGGGCTGTTGTCTTTCGTACGGTTTCCATGGCGACGACGCAAATTTCTAAACTCGATACGCGTATTTTGAAGTAACAGAGTATAATGAGTTATGGAACTATTCAGTTTTCTATTTTGCATGAATTCAAAGTTTTTTGCTCCCCTCTTAGATGTGTCCTCCTTGCCATGGACACAGCCACCACGTAGCTGCCCTAAAACAGGAGCCGCCTCGCACATCCACGAGAGCTTGTTGTGGCTCCTGTGCCGCCGGAGGTGTTTGTGAGAGTGATGCCAAAACATCCAGAGGAAGGAAAATATTTAGGAAGGAAAAGGTCATGGATTACAGAACTGGTGGAGTGATTCCGAATTACATGGGACACATTCCGGGTGAGAACTGGCTAAGTCATTTGTGCTTATAGATTTGAATGTCTTTATTCCAGGGGTGGCCAACTCGCACCGTGTGGCACGGCAGGGTATTCAGAGTGGCACGCGAAGCCTTTTGGAACAATCTAAAACATTGAGAAACTATTTTCAAGACCTTTGTTAAACTCTAAAAACCCTACTCATATTTAGAAGAACCACTGAAACCACACCTTGATCAATTTTCCTTACAATTGAAAGGCTTGGAGGATGAAGGGGCTAAAGTTACATTTTAAAAAATGAACACTCTGTACAATGGTAAACAATAGATACAGGTAAGAAAATAAAATTTGGCACATCAAACAGTAGATGTTCAATAGACCAATTTCATGCGCACGCTAATAACAAAACCAGAAAACAAAAAAGTTGCAACAACTACAACAATAAAACTTTGAGTTTTAATTACTCGCAATTTCTGTTTTGTCACTTAACCCCCTTCATCTCCCAAGCCCTTCAATCATAGTGACCCTGATCAAGTGAAAAATATTGTCGACATAACAGCTTTATCTAGAACTATATAGCCATGAGTTGCCTCACAAAATAGTCAGAACTACAACACTGGTATAATTACATTACTGGTATTATTAAATATTAATTTTGAATGAAAACTGACACTACAGGCAATGCGCAGTAAAGGATACTTGTTCGTTACCCGAATTAAAATGTACAGTAATTTTTTTTTCTTTTTAAAGACACATTTTTTTACTACAAAGCAACAATCCATTTTTCAAAAAAATTGAATTAGTAAACGAGACGAAAACAAACAGAAGATGTCAATCTTAAAATGACGATAATGTAACAATAATGATAATAATGCAAAGATCTCCATTTAAAATAATTGGGTAGCTTTTGCTACTTTCGTGGTGCGTACGTGTATTAACTATTTCAGGAACATACCATTTTGACAGATAATGAAATTCTCAAAATCATGATTTATCGATCTTTATACAACAGAGGTATATTAATGATCGAAAGGAATACTGAATTCTATATAATCTATAAAAAAAATAACAGCTTGTAGACCGTTACAGATGAATCCACCTATGTTGCCGTTTAGAACAAAAATAAAGCAAGTTCACACATTCGCATCTATTCCGGAATTTGATTCATGAGCTAACTGGCACCCCGTCATTCGCTGCCAACAGTTCGATTTATTGGAAGATATGTTTCGGCTTAATCAATAAAAATAATTGCGAAAACGGTCAAGGCACTTTCATATTTGTGCTTTACCGCATGTACGTGTTTCAAAAATACGATTCCTGTTTTTGCCCTTTTCTTGTTCCAAATACTATCTTCATGCTCTTCGATATAGATTTATAAAACTATATTTTTATAAACTTAAACGAATATTTTTGAGCAGCCGCAGGCAGAATATAACTCATTTCATGTGGTGTAGCGGAAATTCGCAGTGAAAGTTGCATGCAAGTAAAAATTATATATTGTGAAGTCCCGTCACAACGAATACCATTACAACGAGATATCCGCTATAGCGAAATAAACTTTCAGTTCCGAGTTAATTTCCCTTGCATTGTTTGAATTCTATTACAATGAAATTTTTGCTACAACGAATGAAATTTGTTGTCCCTTGAAGTTTATTAAGCGATTTCAGTGAAAATTAATACTTTGCCGTGATAATTTTAAAAACAAGAAAAAGTAAAAAAAAAAAAGTTAATCTGTATAGCTTTACAGGAAACTAGACACGTATTTTGGGATAAGCAACATATACAAGCAACCTTCTTTTTAATGATAAAAAAGGGTTTATGGATGGAGCTGCGTGAAAAGAGTGATTTTTCTCCATTTTCTGAGAACCAGAAAAGATTTTTGCACTTACATTCCAAAAACATGTATGGGAAATTTCCGATGCATTTTTTCGTTTTAGTGCATTGAGTTCTGTGATAAAATTTTACTATATCATAGAAATTTAATGATCAGCCAATGAAATCGTTGAAGAGCAATTAGGCAGAAAAAGTCGGGCTTTTGTAATCGACGTTTAGACAAAGGGATAGCAGAAACAGATCAAATGCTACATTTTGAAATTGATTAAAATCATACTGGAATAGTTAGTTATCAAATATTGTTGCAGAATATTTTTGAGTTTATTCGAAAAAATCCTTTTAAGTTTAAGCAGGATCCTTTCGGTGAGAAATGGTATTTCGTTTTTTTCACCAAATTTTAGGCAATTACCGTTTTAATTTGGCAAACTGGGCAATTGATTCTAATGACGATTTTATAACCAAGATTTTAAACATCTTGGTCGTAGTGGTGTTAAGGAGATTTATTTGCAATGTGCACAATCAATATAAACTAAAATAAGAATAAATATATTCATATTCAAGTACATGCCATTAATATGTTTGTGACATTCGGTGTAGGGAAATTAAAGCATGTTATTGTGTTTTATTTTTTTTCAGGTTTGCAAAACTCATTTGGCGAAGCTTATGGTATAGCATCGAATAGATTACTTAGAAGGCATTTTGCTGATTTAACAAGAAGGAAAACTACAGATTAACGATTCTGAAAAAATTGTGCCTTAAGTTATCTCCCTGTACTTAGAGTAAATCTAATTAAATTAAAGCTAAGTTTATACAACTAATCCTGTAACATAATGATTCTGAGAAATTGTGCACCATACTTTCTCCCTTCGCTTAATTTAACCCTAATAAAGTCGTATTATACGGAAAGATGTAAGAAGAAATGTTTGTGACAATAATTTTGTAAAATTTGCAAAAGAGAACATTAAAATCAAACTGGCAAGGACAGATGAAATTATTCGTAATGTTTATTTGCAGAAACAAAAATTGAAAGTAACGTGCAATTTATAGAGTGGCAAAAGGGAAACTCCTACCTTAGGCTTGGGTATTTTCCCGCCCATAGACAATTTTCTTAGTTGTTCTAAAAAAAGAAAAAAATACTAATTACTTCTACTCACTAAAATATCATTTTATGCAGTTACAGACAAAAGGTAAGAAATAATATTGGTGAATTTTAGTTTGTTACATGAATTTAACACATTTTTTTATAACTGAGCTCGAAATTCATCATTTGAAAATGCAACTACGTAAAATAATTATTATTAAAAAAAAAAAAAAACAGCGAAAAACTTTTTCTTTTCTATCCTGATATTCCAGCTGAAGAGTAGAATATTGCAGCATAATCTACAACTTTGAATTTGGCGGTAAAATAATCTAGAAAACCATTATTAACTTTAGCTCGATTGAAGTAGAAACATTAGTGAATGCTATTCCTTTATTAACACTACAGTACAGTACACTACAGTAGTTCTCTCCTAAATTTGAAGAGACGTACTGACTCATCTACAGGACTGTACAAATATCAGGATTCTAAAAATTTAAACTTTAAAAGATTTCCAGTCCTATTAAGCAATTCAAGACGCAATGAAACATTTGATTGTGCACTGTGAAAAATAAAAGTTGTTTTTACAGAATAATACAGGTAATTTTATGGTAATAAACTGAAATTGCTCATTTTCAGTTATAAACTGTAAAATTGCTAGTTTTATAGTTTATTACTGTGCATTTTAGTTTTAACTGACCACTCGGCTTTCAGTATTATACTAGCTTACTACTAAAAACAACGGTTTATTTTCTGCAGTGTATTTGAATTTTTGAAATCACAGACAAGGTTGCTCACCGTAGAGATATTTCTCAAACGTTCTGAACGTGAACGGGCCGTGAAAGTCGGTCATCATAGGAGAAAGAACGTGGTTACGGAAACGTTCTACCATTTTCATAACGATTTCTTTCTCTTCCCCGGGTGCTGCTGTAATCTGTTTCCTCTTCAGCTCTTGCAGTTCGTAGAACAAACGTCGTTCCATCTGGTATCTAGAAAAAAGAATCTTTTGGAAAAGCACCATATTGTTTAAGAAACTGAGGGGAATATTGCCTCTTGACTCGACTGGAAGCTTACAAAATGAATGGGAAAATATAAACTACTATGCCGAATAAGTGCGGGTTAAATACATGACTACCCTAGAAGATTTATTGACAACTTAAATGTTCTGTGGCTAAGAAAAGAATCTCGCAGTTTTTCTGTTCATTTAAAAAAAAAAAAACTTTGGAATTTAAGCGTAAAGTTCAAGGCATATCGGGTAAGGTTTTGACTTTTTAAAGGGCCGGTTGGCTTTTTTTTTTTTCGGTAAGCCAATTGTGTCGTCTGGTTGCAAAACCGGTCAACTCATCAATATTCGGAGAAAATCTGTTTATTGTAGTCCTTTTCTAACATTCCCACCCATTGGCAATGAGAAACCATAACAAAACAGGTCAAATCAGTGCGTTTTGGGGGTTGGCGTTTTGGATCCTATCTCAAATTCCCTAGGTGTGACAAAAAATAGTCTCTCCTGAAAAATTTTCTGTTATGGAGATGACCGGTTTTGCAACCAGACGACATAATTCTCGATGGTACAGCTTAGCCTATGTGCTTTTACATAACTTTTGTGCCATTAGCATCAGTAGAACCAACCAAATGAAGAATTTAGCGCCATTCACTCTATTTTTGATATCAGGTTTAGTTCACAATCGGCTCTCCAAGTGTTTTAAAAATGAACATTTCGTCGCTGTTGGTAAAATTTAATAACTATTTATTTTGAAACTTAATAAAAGCCATAAAGTTGCGTGAGAAATGCATCAAAGAACTTGTCTCTAATTTTATATCATCAAATTTAATGACAATTTGAGTAAAAAAAAAAGTTCCGCTAAGTCTTTGCCATTCATTGAGACTGAAAAATTTTAACGCAAAGATTATAACGAAAGTATACAGTTATAAAAAGTAACTGTGAATCATTTACCAAAATAATTGTTAATATTCTAACATTGAAAATATCATCTTTTGGTGAAAAAAATAAATAAATACAGTAAGGAATAGCATCTTAAAAATATTCAAGGTAATTGGTAAAGCATTCAGATAGGAGATAAACATTTAAACTTTTGGAAAATTACTATAGTTTTTTAAAGAAGAAAAAAATCAATATAACACAAATAATTCTTTCATTTAAATAAAACGGTAACCGCCAAATGAGTTTTATTGAAAGCCACGTGTAGTATTCTGACTGTTGAGTAACATTTTGAATGATAACTGAACGTCATTGTCATCTAATTTATTCAACTCTTTAAATTTTGTATTCTGTCTGTGATATCATTTTAAAGTATTTTTAGAGAGAAAACAACCAGCCTTGAAACGTTAAAAGATGGAAATTAATCTATGCATTAAACTATATATAAACTATAATTATTTGCTTAAAGTAAGTAAATCAAAAAAAATATAGTATAGGGATAATCTATTGAGGGGATGTTAAAAAAGGTGAAACTATATGACCAAATCCGAGCTGCATTTCTTGAGATGAAATAATGAATCAAAGTATTTACCTCTTTAAACTCCTTCGTACTTCTTTGTTAAGCGTAGGTCTACTGAGAAGTCTATGGCAAGTCTCATGCCTGTCGTTTTTCTTCATGTGAGGTAAGCTAGATGACCTTGGTTTCGGTACAAGAATTATTCTCTTACCGTCGTCTTCCTCTTCCTCAAATTGATACTTCTCGGCAGCGCTACTGCTCACGATGTACCTCGTGACATACTTGCGCGTTCTTTTTTCGCGATAGTCTGACTGCTCATCACCGGAGGAGGACATCTCTTCCCGATGGTAACGTTCGATATCGTCACTAAATCCCGAATCTTTGATGGTAGTCGATTCGAAGCTTCGAATGCTCGATAGAGGGGATAGGTTTTCGTTATCGTATGTAGTCCTTAAAGATGACTGCGTGTGTGTTTCGAGCTCATAAGGTGTTCTTAGAGTACTTCTCTGGTATTCTACTTCATAAGGAGTTTTTATGGATGCACGTCTCTGCGTTTCTACCTCGTAATGAGTTTTTATAGATGAACGTCTAAGCTCCTGTACTGAAAGCAAACGGGATCCGTCTGTGCTAGTAGCATGACATCCACATGCACATGTATCGTCACCGTGTTTATGCGACGTATTGCAGTGACAGACATACTCTGTCTCATTTTTGGCATGAATAATATCTTCTTTAGAGTCTTCATCGTGATAACCATTTGTAATTTCATTCTCTTGCACATGCAGTGTATCTTCTTGGTCCACATTTGAATCCTCTCCCTGGTCTGCTTTCGTCTCATCTTCATCATCTGGCTTTTGGTCTTGATCTGGCTCTGCCGAGTTTACCTCTTCCGGATTTTCATCTAATGTCTCTTTTTCATCACCACCCTCAATCGCTTCCGGATCTTCTAACGTCCTTTCCTCCTCTGCGTTTAATGCTTCATCCTGAGAGGCTTCTTCTTCATCAGCGTCTAACGTTTCTCCATCTTTTGCATTTAATAATTCATCTTCATTTGCTTCTGGTGCTCCATCGTCACCTTCCACTAATGACTCACCCTGATCTGCTATTGGCTCTGTTGGGTCTCCAACAGTCTCTTCTTCAGCTAGCAATTCGCCATCAATCACGCCCAGCACCTCGTCGCGCCCATTAGTTGCTGTCTCGTCTTGGGGATCTTCTTCTTGCGTAATAATCAATATTTCGTCTTCATCTCCATTGACCATATCTCCTGTACTTAAAATCAAACTGTTCCTCAGTTCCTCTTCTTCGTGAAGTATTTCAGTTGGGTCTTCGTACAACATGGATGCTTTCCTGCTCGGCACCTCTTTCTCGTGGTCTGTCTGGCGAGGTGTGTCCGAATCTGCCGGCATGGTAGAAGTTCCGCTTTCCGTGCCTCGCAATCTGTCGCTCGGCCTTTTTTGGTGGTAAGAATATAGCTAGAAAAAATAAAATAACTTGCTACTAATTGATTCAAAATTTATAAATCTTGGTTCCGCAGATATTACCGACATTATGTTGCGAATGTAGGGAAAAGAGCATCCGGTGACTGAAATACAACTTGAAAAGTTTAAATAAAAAGTTATCTATCACCATTAAATTACTTATTAATTTATTATAAAACCTGTCCTTTTCCCCAAATATTTAGTTTTAGTGTGTAGGATATTAAAATCAAAGGTAAGTATATTACAGAGATTACATGTAAATATCCGTAAACACATTTTCGGTACCAGAATAGGCATCGTAAAAGTTATTACAAGCTAGCTTACATAATGAACCAATAAACGTTTTAAATACAGTACAAACTGGAAAAGAACTGATACATGCATTTATTTCTGGGCAATAGCGAACCATTTGATCAATACCCAGACTTGTGAGTTCGGAGATGTAAGCGCGTAACCCGAGTTGGTCTGCACTCGGATCAGGGTTTAACTTTTACCAAAAGAAGTGCAGGAGCCCTATAGTCCCTACAACTTATTTCTAGGCGTAAATCGACAAGAAATTGAAAAAAAAGGGCAGGAGCTCAGCTCTACTATGTAAATTGAGCCTTGACTCGAACTGTGCTTCACTCGAATTATTTACTTTCCGAAGTTCATACACGTCGCCTATATTTTTTCTTAACTTCATAGCTTTTCTTACTCGCTTTAAAACAAAAAAATGTTAAGAAAATTTTGCGTTTACACTAGTATAATTGCGGGTGAAGAAATTCAACGCTTCTGCATACTATTCTTTGAGAATGAGCTGCTTAGTGTCACTTTGACAATGACAACTACAAGAAAATTACTGCCCCTAGTTAGCTCAAAAATTAATATATACATTTTTTAACTTACTTATATTTTCTCTAATAAACAATCAAGAGATTACTTTTGAGAGAGTTGTATACATTTAAAATTCAAAGTTATCAAAAAAGTGCAAAAATAATGAAGGCACATATTTTGAAGTGACAAGGAAGTGTTTCAGGACAAAAAATACTTTTTAAGAACTTTTTAAGAAGGTTTTCCTTATGACTCAAAATGTAGTGCATGAAACTCTCACGGAAAATTTTTCCCAAATAAATAGGTACAGTGGACGCCGATTCAGGAGCGCCCCGATGGGAGGTCACTGTGACCTCCCAATAATTTCTACATTCGGCACATTTTACTGACGATTCGGCAATTTGAGGACAACATTGTAACATCGAGATTATTTGTTCTTTTTAGTTTTTATAATGGTTTTCTAAAAGATGCCTAATGTTTTTTCTCACTAAATGTAATGCAGGTACGACATGTTTGCATGCTTGTATTTTATCATTCGGTAAAAATGTAACTTCGTTCGGCAAATTGATAATTTTCCCTCTCCCAAAAATTTTAGTTCGCCCCCCCCCCCCCCCACTGCACCGATTAATTGAATTAGTGGTTAATTGAATCAGCCGCTTCAATGAATCTAATCTCCAGAAACAGAACAAAATCCAGTTTTATTGAATTTGCCGGGTTTTTTTTTTTTTTTTTTAATCAGCTGCTTTACTGAATCAAAAGTGTACAGAACAAAGTTGATTCATGAAAACGACGGCCACTGTATTTTTAAATGTATACAAAAGAAGAAGAAAAAAAAACGCAATCGCACCAATGTTATTAATGTTCATCTACTTATCTGATTTAACTCTACAATATTTGCTTTGAAAAGCACTTAGAACCCAAAACACCTTGAGGTCTAAAAACAAAGATGTTTTCAATGAACATTTTGTAGAGAACTTCTTTATAAAACTCGTTTCCGGGCCTTTTTTCGCAACTATTTGATACAGTACGATGACTGACAATAACTTTTGACTAATAAGATTTCATAGGGAAAACATATGAGGACATAATTAACATTTTCTGTCTAAAACTAAAAAGGATATAAGGCTTTTGCAAAGTTTCCCTTTTCAAATACAACACATCTCTGTCATTCACAAAAATTCTGAAAAAAGTATTAAGCTGATTTATTGAAAAATGTTTTGTATTCCAATACATTTCAGGCACCAAGCAGGATCCACTTTGAGAAACACCAGAATAATGGGAGCATTCTGTTGTTATGGAGTATCATGCTCTGTAATCTCTGTTACAAACCTTTCTTTAACTTTGTGACTAGGAATATTAATGGAAAAAAAAAATGCTTCGATTTCATTTGGAGTTTTGATCATTGTATAACCACTTATTCTTTATATATCCAAAAAACTGTTCCTGGTGGCATAATGTGGATCTTTTGTTGGCTTTCAAATTAGTTTTAAGAAGTTATCAATATTTTTGCAGAAAAGTAAACTATTACTTCAGAAATTTGATTGAGGGTGTGCCATCCATGACTAAACGCGCCTCATACACCAACTCCTTTAAATGAACTGAGCAGTACCTTCTATGAAAAAATGACGAGCTGCTTTTTTGAACGATGAACGGTTTGGAATTTGAAACATGGCAATGACGTCCTAACAATTCTCTTAGTTCATTTCAACGGTAAACGGCTAAGAATATTGCCCTGGAAGTACATTTGTTTCAGTTTATATGCTCATTCATTTAAAATTTTACTTTCTTTTATACGTATAGTAAAGCATTCGGCATGACTTTGTTTTCATCTTTTCGTCTCCATCTTGTTTACGTCGCCGGGGGTAAGTTAATAACTTAAGTTTATTATTTTACAGTCTGCTGTCGGGATTTTTAAATTTTCTGTAATTGAATTGATTAAAATTTTTAATTATTTCTATTAAATAATTTCAATGAACTTTAAAAAAAAAGATAAATAACCTTTTGAATGACTGAGTTTAGCGAACAGGTAAAAAATTAACCAGCTTCTGATTTACGGACATTGCCCATGTTTAAATTCGATACATATCGTCAAATATTTTTTGCTCCAAAACTTATAGAAACATAATTCTGCAAGTAGTCTGTAGCTCTTTTTGAAATAAATTACTGTGGAGATCACATGACTGATTTCAACTACAAACTAAGAGGGGAAGGGGAAGAGAAGACATCGTCATGAGAAAGTTAATTCATTTAGACAATAATAAAAGAAAATGAAAGGAATTTTTCATTATTTTAATAACAAAGTGAAATAGACAAGTAAAAATTACATAAAATATGAAACTGGTTCAGGATGCCAAAACGTCACTGTAACTTGATCCATACAATATTTATTCAATAGAGAACTTAATAAAGTTGAATATTCCTGTTGAAAATGGTCAGATGACGTTCAAATAGTATCAGTTATAGCTATTATTATGAGGATTTTCAGTAGGAGAACGAAATTAAATTGTTACATTTTCAACAGAAATATTCAATTAGAAAGTTCCCTGATCGATGTTCTGCACCGCATCGATGTTCTGTACCGCATAATAACCTTATCAAAAAATTGCTGTTCAAAAATCCGTTCACTTAAGCTCACTCACCAAAATTCAAAACTTTTCAAAATAGTATGTGAGAAATTCTGTGTTTAAAAATGTGTACTTTTCATTGTGTTTTACTATTTCAAAAATAGGCCGAATTGCAAAATATTACGTTTTTCAAAAAGATTGCTTTCAAATCTACAAAGTTTAAAACAGATACTTGGAAAAATTTTACTGTACTGCAAAATCTTTGTTATATTGCGCACAAAAAAATCTTTTTTTATGTCAAACTTATCAATGCAAATGAAAAACCATACCCTAAGCTGCAAAAAACAAAAAAAATTTTTTTTCTTCAAAATTAGAGCATAACAAAACTAATGATGCAAATGAATTTAGTGAGTATAGTTTAGTGGGAATGAAAAAATGGTCTTATTCAAAAAGTGATTCACTTTTATTCAAAAAATAGAAAAATAATTCATCAAAAATAGATTCTACCAGAAAAAACCTGAGGTTTCTGATAATGAACAAGCTGTAGAATGTTCATTACGTATAAAAAGTACACGTGCTATTTACATTTTCTTCAGCAGTCTGAAATTACTGTGAAACCAATCCATATTTACTGTGAAATGTCCCTATCATTTCCTTTTCTTCACTGTTTTCTCCTGTGTCCTTTCACAGGCTTCATTTGCAAACTAGATGACCTAGGTTTGGGCGTAGGAACTTGATTGTCACCTTCCTCCTCAGTCCGATAATTTTCCGCTGCACTGCTGCTCGCAATGTTCCTTGAGTTACGAGACCGAGTTCTGTCGGGTCGAGCGTCCGAATCAGAACGTTCGTCGTCCGAAGAAGCAGTCTCTTCTCTGCCAACGACATCGCTGTACCCCGAGTCTTTGACAGTGACGAAACTCCTCGCACTGGATTGTGGCGATTGCTTTTCAGTCTCGTTTTGAGCTCGCGTATGAGTTCTACTCTGATATGAATTCCTCGAATCATCTCTGTGGGGTTCCGTCTCATGGACTGTGGCCAAAGACGAGCGTCTACCAGTTCCTATTTCATAGGGCATTATGGAAACCCGTCTTTGAATGAGCAGCCGGTGCTGTGTTCTCAACAACGGGTGAGGGGATGGTAAGCGATGCTTTCTCGGTGTTACATTGTGGCATTTACAATCACAAGTTTCTATTATGTACTGCCGGGCTATATGGCGTGGGTACTTATACCTCACTGCAGTATTTGTGTCTAGAGCTCCATCGTGGAATCTTTGTTTGTAGCGAAGTGATCTTGGAATTTGGTATGCCTGGATATTTGATATGTCATCTCCTTCCTCAATACTATCTGATGCTTCTCTGTGATCAGTACTTAATGCATCATCTAGATCAGTATCTAAAGCGTCATCCAGGTCAGTACTGAATAACTCTTTTCGCTCATCATCTGTTCTTTCTTCTTGACCAGAAACCATTGTATCCTCTAAATCCTCATTAGATGCATTTTCTTGATCGAAATACATTGTTCCTTCTAAATCCTCATTGGATGTCTCTTGATCATCATTTAATGTATCTTGATCAACACGAATTACATCTTCCTCATCATCTTTTTCATTTGTAAGGAGGATTTCTCGATCAACGCTGAATTTCTCCTCTTGATCAACGTCAAATGTTTCTTGCTCAGAACTGAGTCTGCCATCTTGATCAATGTCCGTTTCTGCTTCTACGTCATTATTCAATACGTATTCCAAGTCTACAGTGGGTGCCATTTTGCGAATGGCTCCTACTAGTTTCCTTTTCTGATCAAGCGAGAAAATAACTCTTTTATTAACTCCCGTTCTCTTATTAGAAGTTGCTGCACTTTCAGCATCAAATTCACTTTGCTGTTCGATGTTCAATATTTCCTCCTCTTCAGCCTCCACTGCTTCTTCCTGCTCAACACTCGGTTCTCCTTCATGTTCAGAATGTTTTTCCTGTTCTGGATCCGGATCCGGATCAGGGGATTCATCTTCTTTTAAATCCGGAAGTCCTTCTTGATCTGAAGCTAATGTCTCTGCTTGATTATCATTTGATTCTCTTTCGTGATCTGCTGTGGGCTGTTCTTCATCATCTTTTGTGTTTAAAGATTCGTCTTCACTTAAGCGTTGAATAGTTGACGATGAAGACTCATTTTCAACGTCAATTGAAGCTCTTAAAGAAGAAAGTTTCTGAATTCCTGTATCCTGTAAACTTCTTAAAGCGTCTCTCTGAGCATTTATTTCATAAGGGGCTATGCAAGAGGAACGTCTTTGAGTTGGTGTCTTTCGCTCAAATTTTACAGAGTGTCGTCGCCGAATTTCTGTAATGTCTGATGTTTTCAGAGAGGAACGTCTTTGTGCTTGATGACGCCCAGATGGAGCAAAAATTTGACGTTGTTTGGGAACATTCTTCCTGTGACAATTACAAGTACAAATATCCTCGCTGTAATTATGCTTCCTGTAGTCATTAATAGAGAGCTTGCGAGTTCCTTTTTCGTCAGTTCCTTCTTTATCAGAAGGTTGTTCTTCATCTTGAACAAGTGGAGTACTAGTTTTATCATGAAAATCTTCATCCTGCTCATTCGATAATATGAAAGTTTCATTATCAGTATCCAATGACTCTTCTGCATCAGGTGTTTCCCTTTTATCAGTATCGTGTTCTGCAATTAATAATTCCTCTTGCTCGGAAGTTGGTTCTGCAGCATTAATATTTGACGTGTCGTCTTGATCAGCCAATGTTTCTTCCTGATCTTCGGTTTTTCTTTCTACATTTTCTTCATCAAGATTTGCTGTTATTTCATTATCTGATTCACTATTCCGATGAATGTGGGATATTTCGCATTGATCTATATTTTCTTCTTGATTATCATTTGGGTTTTCGCTTTCGACAGTATTTAGTCCGTCTTCCTGATCAAAACCTGACATCAAAGTATTGTCTAAATATTCTTGCTGATCTTGTGTCATGTCGGGATCTAATGGAAGGTCCTCATCATCGCTCTGCATCTCTTTTTCATCAGGATCTATAGTATTTTCATTCTGCTCTTTCTCTGTTTCAGCATTTGGGGGAGTCAGCGCATTGGCTATTAACTCTTCCTCGGCAGTGGGAAACTCCTTTTCGTCGATTATTGGCAAATCCTCCTGATCAAATGGGGAAGTTATTTCGTTTTCTTCCTGGTTATTATTATGTATTTCTTCTTGATGAACCTCTTCTTGATCACCAGTTATCTCATTTTCGTCTATATTTAATGCATCATCCCGATCAGGTGATGACGCTATTTCAGTATCTAATACTTCCACCTGATGAATATCCGGTGTCAGTTCACCATCTAATGCATCTTCCTGATCATCGTCCAAGACTTCACTCTTATTTAAATTTTGAATATTTTGTGATGATGCAATTCTTTTAATTGGAAGATGAATACTAGAAACAGATCGTCTACAAACTCGTTTGTCCAACTGAGCTCGTAAAGAATGAGACTCTTGAGTTGCATTCTTTTGTGTAGCAGCTAGCGAGTAACGTTTCTTAGCTTCTTTGTTGTGCAAAGCTCTAACAGAATAAGCTCTCATAGTTTCTTCGCCAGATGTTATGGAATTGCGCTTTCCCATTTCTGTCTCATGTGCTGTTCTCAAATGGGAGTGTCTTCTAATCTCTGTCTGATGCGAGGATATAACAGACGACCGTCTTCGAATTTTTGTCTCATGGGGGGTTACTATAGAGGAGCGTCCACTATCGTCTGTTTCATAAGGGATCGCTACGGAGGAACGTCTTCGAATATGTGCTTGGTGCGCAGCTACTGTCGAGGAACGTCTCCGAATTTCTGTTTCATGTGGAACTGCAGAGGAGCGTCGTCGAGTCTCTGACTCATGCAATGTCGCTTCAGGGGATTGTCCTTGATAATCTGTCTCGGGCGTGGCTATTACAGAAGAGCGCCTTCTGGGCTTTGGCGCAGGAGTGACTTGAGACGAGCATCTTCGAGTTTCATCCTGAGAGACTAGTACAGAGGAGCGTCTTCGAGTCCCGGTCTCACGTTTGATTACGGCAGATGACCGTTTTCGAGTTTCTGTCTCAGGTGAACTTACTTGAGACGAATGTCTCCATGCCTCTGCATCATCGGAGGCTATAACAGAGGAGCTTCTTCGAGTTTCTGTATCATGCGGAGATGCTTGAGAAGACCGCCTCCACATTTCTGTCTCGCGTGGGGTTATTAAAGAAGAGCGTCTTCTACCCCCTGTTTCATGCGGCGTCACTTCGGAGGTACGTCTTTCAATTTCATTGTCATCATGACTCATCACAGAGGAACTTCTCCCTCCTTCCATTTCGACCACAGATGACGCTCTTCGAGTTTCTGTTTCATGTGGTGTTATCACGGAGGAGCGCCTTCGAATATCTGTCTCTGGCGAAGTTACTTGGGAGGAGCGCCTTCTAAACTCAGTTGCATGCAGTACTGCTACAGAGGAGCGTCTTCGAGTTTCTGTTTCATGTGGAGTTACTACGGAAGAGCGTCTTCGAGTTTCTGTTTCATATGGAGTTACTACAGAGGAGCGTCTTCGAGTTTCTGTTTCATGTGGAGTTACTACAGAGGAGCGTCTCCGAGTTTCTATTTCGTGCGGAGAAACAAGAGAAGAGCGTCTCCTAGATTCTGTTTCATGCGGTGTTAGTACGAAAGAAGGTCTTCCTGTATCAGGCTGACTGACTACAGAGGAGGGTCGTTGGGTTTCTGTCTGACATGTGATGTGCACGGACGCCCGTCTACGTCTTTCTAACTCATGTTGACTTCGAGCTGAAGAATGTATTTCCTTGTGTAAAGAATGTTGACGCGGTCGGTTAATACCAACAGAGTGACATCGACAATAACAAGAGTCAGTGCCGTGTTTTTGAGTGGTATAACAGTAACAGGGATATTTATGTGTTGTTTCTCTTTCCTTATCGTCACTTATCAAATCATACTGTTCCATACCTGACGTATCTTCCGCATTTGCTTCTTGTTCATCTACATCGAGTGATTCCTCTCTCTGATCACCCGACGTCGATTCTTGATCTATGCCAAATACTTCTTCCGTATAATTTTCTATTGTATCTCTTTGGGCATCACCCACTTCCTCTTCCTCATCAACAACTAAAGTATCTTCTTGATCGTCCTCTACTTTATCTGTTTGCTCTTGTGATAATCTGGAATTTCCTCGATCAAGGTCTGCAATCTCCTCCTCATCTTCGTTTCCCATGTTTTCATTATCAGCATTTAAAATATCTTCATTATCTATTAGTAACTTCTCTTCTTCGTCTAAAGTGTCCTCTTTTGTTTCTTGTTCTTCTTCTGCTATTGAACCCTCTTCTTGTTCTAATATCGTCGATTCACCTTCATAAGTAAACGGTTCTTCCTCCTCAACAGTGTTTAAATTTTCTTGCTGCGAAACATCGTATGTGTCTTCTTCCTCTGTATTTTCCTGTTCGACATTGGACATCCTTTCATCATCTAACGTTTCATCCTGAACAGTGTCATATCGTAGATCTTCCTCTTCGTGTTGTTCTTCAGCAGTTTCTTGTTTATCATCTTCGTCTAAATTTTGCGCACATTCTTCACAGAAAATTGGATCTTTTTGATCATCTATTTTTTGTTCTTCATGAGCATTTGATTGTTCATTTTCCTCCATTTCTGATACATTCACCTCATTTTCTTCTAAATTCTCATCCCGCTCTTCATTTAATACATCCTCAGCAACGGTGAATTCACCAGATTGGCTTACATTTATGTCGTCATCTTCACTTGCATTGACAATTTTCTCTTCACTTGACCCTTGAAGTTTCGTTAATGGTTGCAGGTTCTTAAATGGAACCCCGAAATGTAAATACTTATGAATTTCTGTATCAGATGGAGCTCTAGACAGATGTTTCCTTGACCCTATTTCATAAGGAGTTCCTGGTGCGTGCTTTTTAGCATGAATCTCGTGTGGAGTTCTCAAAGAGTAACGTCTATGAGTTTCTGTTTTGTACCGTGTTTTTAAAGAGGAATGTTCTTGACTCTCATCCTCATGATCTGAAGTTAGTTGACCAAATATCTCTTTTTTGTGGACAATTGATACTCTTTTTTGACTAGCTTTTAAAATTGCTCGTTGTTCGTCTTCTGATAAGTCAGCCAGATTTATTGCGCTCTCTTGATATTCACTTTGATGGATATTTTCCTCCTGTTCCAATCCTTCCTCCTGATCACTCGTTGACATTTTCCCTTCTACGTAATTTCGTGTTTCATGGTTATCGGCATTTAACTCTGCTTGATTAGCATCCGTAAATGCATCTTCTTGGCCTTCTTCCAACGGATCTTTGTAATCAATAACCACTTCTGTTTGTTCAGTAACTGACACAGATTCCTCACTTGCATCAAATGGCTCTGCCGAGATTAAATAGCTTCCTCCATCCAAGTCGTACGATGCTTCTTGATCTGTTGATAAAGTTTCCCCAAGAACTTCAACTTCGCTAACAGTATCATCATTGTACTTCTCGTCTGGGTCTGTTTTCAGTACCTCATCTAGACTAATCTCCCCTAAACTGGATCTTAACAATGATTCTTTCCGTATAGTTACTGTCTCAGACTTATGGTCAGTGATTGACTTCTTCTTAGCTATACTCTTCAGTTCTTCTTCTTCGTGAAGTATTTTGGCTGGATCTTCGTACAGCTTTGGCTGAGATGCTTTTCGACTAGGTATGTCTCTTTCATTGTCTGTTTGGCGAGAAGTGTGAGAAGTGTCTGAATCTGCTGTCATTGTGGAAGCCCCACTTTCTGTACTTCTTAATCTGCCTCTTTGTCTTTGTGGCTGATATGTATGAAGCTAGAAAAAACAAGAGTAAGTGATACGAGTGGATTCACACTACGTAAATTTGACTGAAGCTATTACCGAAACTATTTTCGCTTAATGCAAACTAGAATACAGATCTAATTTCTACGAAAGAATCTTCAATGACTAACATTTGTTTGCTGATTAGTGGAGACAAGACAAAGTTTTATGCTATTCTGTTAATGCATTTTAATTTTTTTTCATAAATTTGTAATTACATTTTAAAAGGAAAATTATGCAAATTCAAATCACGTTCACAATAACACTATTATATAATAATAAATAACACTATTATATAATAATATTGCACAGTTAATTATCTTATGTGTTCTTTCGTCGTAATATTTTGCAATGTATTTTAGGCAGGATTTCAAGTGAAACAGGCGATCGCAAATTACAATCGCTACTGGAAATGAATTACATTAGAACGTTTCTTGATAAAAACATCGTGACGTCAGCGTGACGTTTGCCTATAAAAAACGAGCTAGATAAAACGTCACAGCCTACTTGGCGAATAAGAGGTGATCGCTGACTGCTTTTGAGTTCTTATTGGCTCCATCCGTAGTGACGTCAGTGCCAAGTTAAGTTGATGATAATGTAATTCACTTCCAGTAGCGATTGCAATTCGAAGCGATTGCAATGGTGTTTCACTTGAATTCCTGCCTTAATGGATCTTAACAAAGAAAAAGAAAGAGGTTACTTAAAGCCTGTGCCCATGGTAAAACTTGCAAAAAAAAAAAAAAAAAACAGTGAAATCTTTACACCATGAAATTCATGGATATAATTTAAATTATTTCTTGTCATGTTTCAAAAGAATGGCTATGAACTTAATTTTAGAAATGTATTAAATAAATCAAAAGCGATAAAAAAGAATTGAATATATCTTGCCGTAAATTTCCTGCTGTGCAGTTGTTCTGTGTGCAATAACGGAAATAGGTGCTATTATATTGCAATAGATGGTCGCATGGTAATCGAGGACAGAGTGAAGGCAGACTTCCTACGAAGAGAGATTTGTGCAAACCACATTCAACTCTACGGGGAAATGGAAAAAAATAAAATAAAATACTGAATTCTACATTTATTTTTAGTTTTACAACATCAGGAAATAGACAAGTAATAGTAGTCAAATTAATTATGTCGGGTTCAAGCGCAAAATAGAAAAAGTCATTAAGTAAAATGTGCAAAAGCTATTAGAGGTTTTGATCATTTTCAATGCTAAAAGTCATAACCGACCTTCTGAACGGTTCGTGGTAGGTGTTTTTAGTGTTAATCGTTTGTGGTTTTAGTGCTCGTGGGTTTGTGTTCGTGGTTAATCCATTGATTTATGGGAGTACACTGCAAAAAATAAATGCTGTTTTTACAGAAAATAAAGAAATTTTATAGTAATTTTACACTAATAAACTAAAATTACTGGTTTAACTGTAATAAACTGTAAAATAGCTAATTTTAGTTTGTTACTGTGCATTTTGCAGTTTTCATGCTTCCAGTATTATACTGTAAAAACAAGTTGTTTTCTTCTGTTACACCTCCCACCAGGAATTCTTTATTATTCATCAACTTAAAGTAAATTAAATTTGTCTTTTTTCCCCTATGCCTCGTCTCTAACATTGCAACCATTTTTGAATCGGTCTTGTCTATTTCACGTTGTTATGTTACTGAAAAGTTCACATTGCAAAAAAAAAAAAAGGCTACCACTCCCTCTACTGCTCTACCTTATCAGTCTGCACGTCCCTCCGGTAGACGGTCGGCTTCTTGGTCAGCCTCCTCGTCTTGGAGCGCTTCGTGTGCACGTACACTTTGGCAATGATGGGCTTCCCGGACCCGTCCTCGGCCGGACACCGGACCTTGGCCGTGGACCGGACTTTGGCCGTCTCGGTGGAGGCCGCCGCGTTCCGCTGGTCGACTCGGGCCTGGGTGTCCGCGTCCCTCCGCTGGGGCTCGGTCTGGGCGGACGAGTCGCGGACTAGTCTCCGGCGAGTGTTTGGGCTCAGTTCCAGGGGGTCCGAGAGGTGGGTCTGCGGCGCCCTTTGGGAAGAGAAACACGAGGTGGGATTGCGACAACGAATGGGTCACATTTTGTGCATGATACTATTTAGCTAGTATTAAGATAAAATTAAAAAAAAAAAAAAAACACCCTGATTACCGAGTGGGGCGATACCCTGATTGTCGTATATATGAGGCGTTCAAAGCTAAGATAGATCAAAGGCCAGATTCAACATGATTGCGCTCGATTTGATTGAATTCTATCTACTGGTAGAGTAGGGAGAATTTTCTGCTGGGTGGAGCAAATGAAATTATGGATTTGCTATTGGTAGATACAATTTATTGTATTTCATTCGATCGAATTCTGTAAGAATTGAATGTACCCCCAAGTCCCAAACTATTTCTACTTTGAAATAGAGATTACACCTTAATTATCATTTTTGAATATTCAAATTATGACCCACATTTACTTTAGTTTTTATGCTACTACAGTTAAAATAAATAAAGTATAAATCACTTCCAGATTCAAATAACGTTAAATAATTCTAGTTTTGGTTATTTTAGAGCTATAATTTATCGACTGGATTCATTTCAGCTCTAGTCGCCTCACATATGTGTTTGAGGTCTGTTAAAAAGTAGCCGACGTTTCTTTTTGAAAACCTGATAGATATGAACCAAGCGCTCTTGGATGAGATGATCTTGAACATTTGTGCGCATGGGTGGATTTTCTGCAAACTATGTCCTTTTGGCAGTATATGAAGTTTGAAGGAAAAAAACAAAAGTCATAAGGTTTTTTGAATGCGGTCCTAGTATAAAAATTGGCCTGTCTGTATTTTAAAATGAAAGAAAAATGTTTCAAAAGTACCTTCTGTTATTCCTATCTTGTAATTTACTTGCTGGGTAAGCTCCGTGAAGATTCAGATATTTTGCACAGTTCCTATTTCCGCGATGCAAAGCCGCATCAAGGGGTGTCATATGTTGACCCTAAATAAAAGGAAAATTAGTCAAGAGAAAAAGAAATCAACAGAATAAATGCAGCAGTAGGGGATTTGAAATAGTGGCCAAAAGCTTTGAATAATGCACCTCAGCATTGTTGGCACTTGGTAGAAAAGTCAAAAACATTGAATTCTTAGGAAATGGGGGGGGGGGGCAGTAAACGCAAGTGGTAGATCAAAACTTGGTGTTCTCCTTATCAGGATCGAATTTTCTTCAGAAATGTATTTCTTGTAGTAAACAAACAACAAAAGATGCTTCACGCAAAAAAAAAAAAAATGTTTCGCCAACCCTTGATTATACACTGTAAAATTCTGTCTGTTTTTAAGAAAATCTCTAGGAAAGTAACTTCCATAAAAGTTTCATTAACGGTTCAGCTTTTTCTTAAGTAACTTTGTAACGATACAACTTCTTCGTTAGTAACGCTGCTTAAGAAGGCCCTGCATCCGAACTATAAACCTTTATGAAAGCTAACTTCCTGAAGATGCTCTAGTAAACAGGCAATTTTTTTTCAGAGTAGCAGTCTATGTTCGTCTTGTTTTCAGCCGGTTTTGTAGTGGATAACAACCCTGATCTGCATTATATTTGCTCATAAACAAAGACAACAAGAAATATATTAGAGAATTTTCTTTCTTTTATTGGAGCGTGGAGTAATAATTTTTCTTCATAAAAACAGTGTTTGTTAAAAATTTAAAACTGAAAAAAAATATCGTTTCATTTGAGAGCTGCTTACATTATACTGTGCACAAATTCATGGGGATCACGAAATATTGTCGCCTAGAGAAATTTGTCGTTGTACAAGATATTGCCTCGTCCAGACTACACTGTACTTCATTTTATTTATTTTGCAATTAAGTGCAGATATTCCAAGGTTTACAGTAAAGTTTACTTACTGCAAATCGAAATCGTAAAAGCTTTATACGTCCAACTTTCCAACCAGTTATTTGTTACATTTTAAAAAATGACCGAAATAGATAAACAAGCTAAAAAATTGAAGTACCCAATGTAGTTAAAATAGTATTAATTAACTCTACATATCTAAAACAGTTCCGTCAAAGTAATAACAAAGAGCTTAGAGGCACTACATTTACCTTGGTATTCCTCATGACCGGATTTATGTAGGCTCCATAGTCCATGAGTACCTTGCACATGTCCACATTGTTTGTAATGGCGGCAATGTGGAGAGGTGTGCGCCCATTGGCGTTGGTAACATTGACGGCGCCTTGATGCCTCTGAAGAAACCATTCCACTAAATCTGTGAGTGCAACAACAGTTATGCTTAAAATGTAATCAAGTAGCATCATATTTTATGATTGAAAAGGTAATGTTTTTTATAACTCTTTGTTAGATTTGATTTTAGAAGCGCAGACATTGGCAACAAAGATTCCGCAAATCAAACATTACAAAAATCTAAACGTAGGTTATATGGTAATCCAGAATTAACCTTGCTCGGAATTTTATCCATTTGTTTATTTATTTACAACACATATTTCGAGCTCGTGTACTTGGTCACACAGGACCCGTTTATGAACTCACGTCCAATAGAACAGATAGTACAAGACAGATACATAGTACAGGACAGAGTTTACGCTCACGGAGAAGGAAGTTACAACCAGAGCGAAGGCGGGAATCGAACCCGCCGTCCTGGACTTAATTTTATCCATATTCTCAGTGAAACACAAACAAAACATTCCACCGCCGACACTCACGTAGAACGCAATATTTTACCTTTAAAAGGAGTTTTGTAAATCACCGCTAGGTAGCACATTCGAGCGCTGGAGTTACGAATATGGATAACTGATGTGCAAACTCGGCTCTTACTAGTAAAAATTTAACATTCTGTTTTTTCTTACTTCATTCATGCTGTCGTGTGCTTTAAAGTTTAAGCAACCACATGTAACTTGCAAAATTTCCCCGAACTAGATTTAGTAAAAAATACGATGGAATTTGAACTATACTTCAGTGTGACCGTAAATGGACGAAACATCTGAAGAATTTTTTCTGATTCATGATTCGTACGTTTTTAAAATATCTTAAAATCTGCTTGAAATAAAAACTTCCATTTCAATCATTGCGCAGTATAGCCTATAGGTGTTTTTTTTTTTTTTTTTTTTGCGCCACTAAACCCTAACCAACCAACCAACCATTTTCAATCGCTTGAAAGACATGAAAATGTATTTTTAGTCCTTAAATTTTGCCATTTATTTTTTAAGATAGAAAAAAACAAATCGTTATTTTTTCCCTCTCTTTTTAAAAAATTTCTTCAATTTTATTTATATATTCAAAAATCCTCTCCCCCCCCCCCCCCTCTAAAGAAAAATCCGATTATTTCGAGAAGCCTTCTTTGCTTCAGTTGAAAATACGCTTTAAATTTGGTGCATTGAAAGAATTGACGAAGTTAAGATTTCCATTTAACTGTATTATCAGTTAATTTTCCAAAAAAAAAAAAAACTTATTTTTCGAAACTTGCCAACCATAAATCTGGTTGTTTTATTTTTTATGGTAACAATTTATCTCTTTTTTACTAACTTATACGTAGTAAAGGAAGTATTGTGATCGCGAAAAAAAATCACTCAAATTTGAGTCTGAATTTTGATTTTGCTCACCCCCGAATGAATGTTCAGTAGTTTTTTCGACCTGTCAGCACGTGCATATGTACCTACCAACATATAAGCAGCCGAAAAATCGTTTTCAACCACCCCCGAGTTAATTACGACGAGTTTTCTCGTGACGTCTGTATATACGTATGTGCGTATGTGTGTCGCATAACTCAAAAACTATATGCCGTAGAAGCTTCTAGCTTGGTATGAAGGCTCTGAGGATGGTCTAGTTGTGCACCTCCTCTTGTGGTTGCATTCGAATGTACCCCTTTTTTGGGGTAAATCAGTGTTAATTTCAATGCAGACTCAAGTGATATGAATTGGCGCGTTACCACTTAGCGATATGTCGCTAAGCTTTTGGTCGCCAAGTGTTTGACGCCAACTTGGTGACATATCGCCAACTTGGCGACACATTTGGCGAAAAAATTATTTTTTGGATTTGGGTTCAACTTGGCGCTATTGGCGATATTTTGCGAAAAATTCACTGCATGATATTAAAATCAGCAATATTTAGAAAATTAACCATTGTAAAATATTTTTTGCATTGTTTCGTGGCAGATTAGGGGAGTAAATACTTGAATTGTTACCTTGCTCACTCCAAGCACTTTTTTTAACACTTAAGGCAACTACTAAGAAATTTACACGTAAAAGGAAGTAGTGTGGGGTCCATACCAGATTTTTTATTTTAGTTACTTTAATGAACAATTGATCCCTGCTACTCTACACATCCACGACACTCTTTCCAGCATTATTACCTTTCCTTCCAGACTGGACAGCTTCGTGTAAGGGCATGTCTCCTTTCACGTTCCGGAGCCACAAATTTGCTCTGTGTTGTGCTAAGATTTTTAATGTTTCTAACTGCCCCTTGGCAGCCCCACAGTGCGCTGCCCTGAAATACAACGATAAGTTTTGTTACATCTTCAGAACACATATACATCTTTGCAGTAATTTAACTACTCTCTTTTGGAAGTACCACGCTCGTCAAAGCATGGAAGAATTGAAACCCAAATCATGCTCAATAAAAGAGGAAACTCAAAAATGACTAACGCACTCACGTTCTACCCTTGTTGTCCTGTCTGTTAGGATTGGCTCCAAAATTTAGTAGGAAATTTGTGCAATCAGCATGTCCTAGTGTAACAGCATAGAACAATGCAGTACAACCATTGTCGTCCGCTTTGTCAACGTCGGCCCCACAGAAAGTCACCAAAGTTTCTAGGCAGTCCACATGACCTCGACTAGATGCACAATGGAGAGCTGTTGTAAAAATTGAAAAATTAAAAATGTAATTGATCCACATATTATTTTACATGGGAGAGTTCATCCAATGTATGTTAAAACCAAAAATATTTTCTAAGGAAAAAATAAGTTAGAAAGTTTTTCCGTTTTAAATATGTGCCGCCAATATTCCGAAGATATTAAGTGCAAGAAACCAACATCAGCTTAAAAATACAAAAATACACTTAATAGTTTTTTTTCTCACAGTCGCTAAATTAGAGAGGAGTTATACTGCTTTGGAAAAATGTAACCACCAAAACTGTTACTTTTAGTTAATTATGTTTGTGATAAGTCTTAAAAAGGCTAATTAATATGTTTATGAAATTTTTGAAAATATTTATTGGTCCCCCCCCCTCCCCCAGATGACTTAGATCAGTAGTGTCACTGACTTTTCCGAGTCCTATCTACTGCTGGCTAAGGCGAAGAAGGACGGCACTGGCATACTTTCTTTCTTGGAGCCTCCTCTCAAGGCTTCTTTCATGAATCCGAGATCTTCATTACCATTTAGTCTTTGAGAGGAGATGTGTTTATTCATTCTAAAAGATAACGATGGCTTGCAGTTCGTCTCAGAAAAAGTAGCCAGCAAATTATTTGCATTCAGTCGGCTGGTGGCGTGGTGGTAAGGCGTTGGCCTTCCACGCCGAGGACCCGGGTTCTGACCTGCGGTGGCCAGTCGCTGGATTTTCGTTATTCAAAAAATCCTCAGCGCCCATGTTATATGATTATACGGCATGTAAAAGATCCCTTGGGGTATTCGTTTGGCTTTAAATATCCTTCGGCAAAATTAAATTCCTAGTGCACTTTCGCATCAAGAAGAACCCAGGCGCCTCCGTCTGGTGGTAACTGGGCGTCAAAATTAACTTTGCCAACGCATCACAGCGCCTTATGGTGGCACAATGCGAAAACTGGATGCTTTATCGGGGGATCGCACTGGGTCTGCAAGAGGCGTTTTCTCGTCTTTGTAGCCCCCATTGGAAAGAAAAAAAAATATTTGCATTCCGAGTACCATTCTAAGTGAAGCCTTCATTCCAGCATCCTAACGGAATCATTCCGTTTCGGATCGACGTCCTTAACTCCTCCCTCAACCGTCACAACCTTGGATTTTCCCAAACATAGACACTTTGGAGGAAGAGTTATGGGCGTCAATCCGTAGCAGAATACTACCGATTTTTATCTGGACTACTGCCCTAAGTCATCTGGTAAAGGTTTTAGTTTTAAGGAAACCCCGTACAGGACCATTTTAAATCAAAAGGAAGAGTCGAGTCGTTTACTTACCTGTAAGTCCGTCTCGATCCGTGGCGTTGACGTTGGCTCCGGCCTTGACGAGCGCCAGTATGGCATCACTGCTTCCTGAAGGACAGTACGTTTTACTAGCTCTGGTCTCTTCAATCATACAATAACATGAAATTAAGACCATAAAATAAATACATTGGGCAGAGATTGCTCGGGCAAGAAACAAGCCTTCGATCTGCAGCGACCTAATGTGATCAAGCGACTTTTGCTGAACATATTTTATGCGTTGTGAATATCCAATTAAATAAATTCAACAAAAACGGGCAGTCTATGAAAACTGGTATGGTTACGGAAAGCCTTGATATGCATGGGCTGCTGCTCCAGTGGATTAGTTTACTGGAAGTCTCTTTATAAACTGTGGGAAAGGTTAATTTTAAAAATTTTACCTACGCAATACAGCTGAGAACTCCTACTTACTTTTCTGTCCTTTATATTTTAAAATATAATTTCAAAATAATATCATATAGTTGGAGTAATTTGCGATAGCTGTGATCATCGTATTCTACTGTATCCAATTATAGATGATGACGAAGTTTCAATGAAATTTTTTATGAAAAGAATGAGCAACCCCTGGGAAACAATTAATTGTTGTTTAACATTGTACACAGGATCACAAAACTGAATCCAAGATCCCATTTATCGGATCAGTTTAATTTAAAAAATTGCCACAATTTTTTGTGGCAATTTTTTAAACTAAACTGTTAGGGAGTGAAGTCTAAGTAATATATAGAAGAAATTTATAGAAGAAAGAGTTTTGAGTGTTTTCTAAAATAAGTGTGTAGGTAACATCATGGTTTCAAGTTGACAGTAAAAACAGTTTTTTTTTCCTAAATTTAGTATTGCATTTGCTCTTCAGCAGGTCTACAAATTCGAAGTCGTTGATTTCAACTAGTTTTACTCGTCGTTACTAAAAACATTCAGCTGCAGACTTTGCATTCCCAGGTATTTTGATCAGCATTTCACGTGTTCCATTTACCTTACATAAATAGTGTGCTCTGGGGTAAATGGAAATAATGAAGTATTTAATATTCTTTTTTTGCGAAGATTAAATTTTACATGACTCTTTTATGTGTATTTTGCGTAAAATTAATGCAACATTTTTTTTTTGTACGAAATTCTTTCTAAATGATGTTGGATTACATTTGGAGGATTCAGTGGTTGCACACGACTTATGGGTCACATCTTGAGTATTGTTGGTGTAGAACTTTCAAACTGACTTTTCATTCCAGGGTCCCCCATACCTCAAAGAGTGGTTTAACCGGTTGGATGAGACCCTGAAGAGAGCTCTGTTTTTTTTTTTTTTTTAAATCCCTCAGATCAGGAGTTAAGCAAGCCCCTGGTTTGTTCTGCCAGAGGTATCGTTTCTCTTGGAGGACTTTGTGACCACGACGCATATTTAATGTCCCCCAGCCCCCATTAGTGAAGGCTGGATCCTTGACCGGCTAGGATCGAACCCAAGACCCTCTGGTTACGAGTTCGATGCCTTACCGATCTTGCCACCACGACCCCTTATAAACTGACTGCTTATATTGTGATTAGGTACTTGCACCAACCTCATGAGAAAAATAAATGGGTTGCTCTTATTCACCCGTTAGTTTCCGTGATAAATGCTTACATTACTTCATTCACTAAAAAGCAGTCATTAAGTCAATAGTTTTCATACTCAGTTACTCTCGAAAAGTTGAAGCTTGAATACAATGCACAAAATCTTATCTCTTAATTCATTCAAAGAAAATGAGGGGTTTAAACCAATGATTTCCAACCTTGGGGCCATAAATTCGCGAGGGGCGATAGGAGGGCGATGATTATTGAAAAAAAAAGCCCTTGAATATCGAAATTGAAAACGTATACTAGACTGTTTGTTGAGAGTTTAGGCAAGGAATCACAAGTTAAAAATAATTAAAGTTCTGGAGCCTCCTACTCAGATATTGTTGACCTTAAGGAAGTATTTCGTCATTCATCTCCTTGCTTATCAATTTTCAAATTTTCATTCTTTATTTATTTATTATTTTTTTTTTTTTTTGAATGTGTGTGAATATTAGTTGGATATTTGAAGGGGCAAGTGGATAAAATTGATATGTGACATTTGAATTTCGCCAATTTACACAAATTTAAATTAGTGTGTATTCAATTGTGTTAACTCACAAACACAATTGAAGAGGCAAGTGAATAAAGGTGATATGTGACAATATTTTAAATTTCTAGAGAAAGCTTTAAAATATATATATATTACCTTATCACCTGGATCCATGGTAAAAAGTGCTTTTCCAAAACTGTCACGTATCACCTGTATCCACTTGCCCCCTCATTTCCCTTTAAAAACCTATCAGCTCGTTTTGCAAAAGAAAGTGGGAAAAATCCCTTGAAAAGTTCTTTTAGGAATTTACTTTTTTGTTATTATTATTAATTTATGACTTGTTGGATAAAATTGCTTTCCTATAGAAATTTTCTTTCAAATGAAAACTAGGCAAATATATTTTCAATAATATTGATGCTCACTAGCAACAATTTAGGCAATTTCTAGGAAAAAAGAGGTGTGGGTGGATAGGTGCCAGTTAACCACTAGAGGGGTAAAAGAAGGTTGAGGAAAAGAAGTAGAAAAAGGAACCACAGTTCTAAACATTAACATTTTGTTCCCTTCACCCCCAACTAAATCTAGTGCTTTTTTATTTCCAGATTCTTAATTACAATTTCAATTCGACTTTTATCCTTCCTTTTTTTAATGAATCATACTCAACTAAAATCTGCAATTTATCTTTATTTCCATTTTCACTCTATACAGATGAAAATTCTCTTTTTACGTCGAAATAGGTACCTTAAACAACTGACATTTAATTCAACTTCACCTCGTCCCTGAAACACACAAATATACCCCCGCACTTAAATTATAAAGGGAATTTTCCTGCTTTAATTCTTCTTCGAGCTCTAACGTTTTACAACCATTAAATGTGTTGAAACCTGCAGATCTCGGGTGTCGTTTATTAACTGAGCAATCTCTGTATCTTATAAACGACAACAGAGACCCAACAGCAGTTCATGAACACATTTTCTCATTTTTCTAAAATGGGCTGAGTTGTAATAAATACAGAACTAACAAGAAAATTAATAAAATAACCATTAGTGTCCCAATACGTTACCTTTGTTTGATCCAAGACAAATAAGTGATGAACTATTTTTATTAACTTTTATATATACACTAGCTGTACCCATACGGCTGCGCTTGTGCAATAAAGAAAAAAAAAAGCCATGTGAGCGCATGTAAATTTCTCATTCGTCTCCAAAATAAAAAGAGAAACTTTTTTCGTTAGTGTAATATACACACATAATTTTATCTAGACTACAAGCATATTCTATGAAGCAATGAGAAAATCTACAGTGACCACAACTGTCAGTCAAAACTTCCTTTACCAAAGAAAGATCTATCTCATTAAAGTAAGCTTAAAATCATTCGAAACCACCAGAGCTAAGTATTTTTAAGTTAAAGACACAGATAAAATAATAACTTGCAACATCCATTCCGAAAGAAATTGTCGGTTAAAAAACAAGGAATAAATTACTATAAGCTTCTTCAAAATGTAAAGCAATCAAAGCAATATTTTCAGTTAAAACTAACAAAATAAAAGCAGATGATATTTATTCAACAGTGAAAATATTTCGGTTTAATTACTTTTCAATAAGACAGATGGGCTTGGAACGCTGTTGGGTGAATGTGTTTAAAAAATATAAAAAAATGTGTTAAAAAATGAAACAATCAAAAGAACTAAAAGACGTAATCGTGGTACCAAAACAAAAATTAATTTCCGTTGAGGAAATAAGTTCCATTCCGCCAAAATTTTTCATTTATTATCAAGCTTAACCAATTAGAATCGTTTATCTTGCTCAAGGTAAGCATTGAATTCCGGGATTCAAGCTTATAGAAATAAATTAGATTCAAAAAACAATTTATTTGTTGAAATAAAACTATTTATTTGTTGAAAAAGAGTCATCAGCAAGAAAAAAACTGAGAAGCAAGGACAGAACAAGGAAAGTAGGTGCCAAGGAGAGGGGCCTACCTCCACTGGCTGCCCACAAGAGGGGCGGCCGCCCGTCTCTGTCAACAACAGACACGTCCACTCCGTATTCCAAGAGTTTCCTGAGGACTGCCAGCCCGGCCTGCACGTCGTTCCCCATCTCGCTGTTCGGCCCGCACATCTGGGCGGCGTAGTGCACGGGGTAGGCCCCGTGGATGTCGGGCGTCGAGGGGTCGGCCCCGGCCTTGATCAGGAGCTCCAGGCACAGTGGATCGCCGCTGACTGCAGGAAAAAAAATGATGACATGTGAGAGGCAGGGCTGTGAGGGACATGGTGGCTGATGTGTTGGATTCAGGGTTGTTCTTAACGGCATTTTGTGACTTTTATTCTTTCAGTTTTTTTATGCAAAATAATGTTATTATTTTCCCGAATTTGCATATTTTGCACACAAGACCCTTTTGGTCACTGCGCTAAATGTCAGAAAAGAATATGTCAACTTTTGTCCAAGAGAACTGGATAGTAAATACAGCAGAAAATGTCCCAAGCCTTTGAAATTCACTTGAAAAGCCTTTTGTTTCAATTCTGTAACAGTTGTAAATTAATCTACAGTTATTGTAAGCTTTGTTCTAAAATTATTAATTTTAATGCATAAACGAAATTTTACTTTGATTGCTCCTTTTAATTTTTATTTTTTTACTATTAAAAAGTGTGTGAACTTAAAAAAACGCTTGTAACAATCAATAATCATAATAAATTAACGAAAGGAAATATCGAGGCCGTTTAATGATCTCAAGAGTCTTGAGTGTAACCGAAATGGTCGGACCCACTAGGGTTAAGGCTCACCTGTTGCCCAATGCACGCAGGAATGTTTCTCGCTATCAACCGCTCTCGAGTCTGCTCCTTTGGTCAGCAAGTACTTCACCATGCACCGGTTGCCACTGATGACAGCCAAATGCAGGGCCGTGTACCCTTCATCGTCCGGGGTGTTCAGCAAACTTGGGGCTGCGGACAGAACGCGACTGGCGCAATCGACACCCGAATTCTCGGCGCAGTAATGGAGGGCATTCTTCCCTGTGCGGTCCCGTTGGAGAGCTGTTCCCGGCTGTTCAAGAGAGAAAAAATATATATATCATTTTACCTTAAATTATTTTTATCATCAAAAAACTGAATACAGTTTTCATACATTTCTTTGTATGGTTTTTACTTTTTTTGTATAAGACTATCAACTTCTCCAATTTCATAGAAGTAGATTATTTCCAGGAAACCATGCTATCCACTGTTAAAACTACAGGTTGCACAAGGTACCCTTGAGGGTAAAAGGCTGTAGCACCAGCTGCACCCCCTGAAGGGTGACACTTGACTCTCTATGTCAACCTTGAAGGTGCCGTTTGGCTCCTTAGGGTGCCATGGGTCACCCATGGAGTGCCGTAAGACACATAGTGTGCCACATGGAGGTAAATGGCACTTTCAAGGGTTCAATAGAAAGTCAAGTTTCACCCCTCAGGGGGTGCCGCTGATGCTACAACGTTTCACCCTTAAATGTGCCTTGTACCTGTAGCTTTAGCAGTGTATTGTAAACACGAGAAAAATCTAAACTAGCTGTCGTGGCCGTCACGAAACTTTCTTCTATATCTATCTTATGAATTCCGGTTACAAAATAAAATACGTACTCGCCCGAGTAATTGGAGACAGCTCCAATTTCCCAATTATCGTAATAACCCTGCAAATGCAGAATCAATGAGCGAAATTGGAAATCATTGCAAAAGCCTTGTTTAGATTAATTGCAAACATTTTATTTGTTAGTAAAAAGAAATTGGCAACAGTTAAAATTTTCAAATCATTGAAAGTTTTCAGCTGTTTTGATAATTAAATAGCGTGAAAGCGATTTTTTAATGAATTAATTTTTCGCATTGTTGACTAAGCGCAAAAATCACCCCACCCTCCCCCTGTGGCGATTGGCGCCAAAATTTAATCGATGCTTGCTTCCATATTGGGATAGTGTTATTCCAAATTTCATTCAAATCGCAGCAATATTTCCCGAGATACAGTAGGTGCAATGACAAAATAAGCACTTTTGATTGCTCCACCCTCCTTTGAGATATTGACACACAAATTGAATCAGCACCTGTACTCAATAGGGTATACCTATGGACCAATTTTCGTTTGATTCCGCCGGTTACTTCCTGAGATATAGCAGTCACCCTCGCGCAGAACACGTGCGATTGCTCCACCCCCCTTCGAGATATTGACAAACAAATTGAATCAGCACCTGTACTCAGTAGGGTCTACCTATAGACCAATTTTCGTTTGATTCCGCCGGTTACTTCCTGAGATATAGCAGTCACCCCCGCGCAGAACACGTGCGATTGCTCCACCCCCCTTCAAGATATTGACAAACAAATTGAATCAGCACTTGTACTCAGTAGGGTCTACCTATGGACTAATTTTCGTTTGATTCCGCCGGTTACTTCCTGAGATATAGCAATCACCCTCGCGCAGAACACGTACGATTGCTACACCCCCTTTGGAGGAATTCGCTAAACAAAGTCAGGTGCACCAGTTCACATGGTGGTACATATGTGCAAAATTTTTTGTTCGATTTCATTCAGTAGTTTTTGCTCTAGCGCGGCCACAAAAACTGGTCACACACATACAGACTCACACACACACAGACACACACACAGACAGACATTTTCCAAAAATGGTCGAAATGGACTCAGCGCACTTCAAAACGTGCAAATCCGTCAAAATTCGACATTCGAAAATTTTCACGAAACCAATACTTTCTTCTATATATTAGATATAGAAGAAAGTAATAAGTAGCAATCGAAAGCTTATAGTAAAAAAAAAGGAGTATAGTAATTTTTGGAACGCATGAATTACACAGGTCCACAAAAAAACACTTTTTAAAAATTGTTTTCATTTAGTTAACTGATCTTTATGTAGTTTTCTGCGCTGATTTCAAAAATGGCATTAGTTTTTTTTCTATCACGTAAGGCTTGCCTACAAAATAAAGTTGAAGTTTTTGAAAAAAGTACAAAAAAACCGGATAATTTTGATTTTTTTTTTATATTTTAACATAAAGTAAAAGCAGAAAAATAATCAAACCTAGCTAAAAAAAGCATAAAAGTGATGGACATGTGTTGCAAAGTTATTATAAGTCTTTGAAAAGGAATTAGGCAAGTCAAGTCCATGAGGAACAGAGCGAATAGCCGAACATATGTTAGTTGGGTTTGAATTTTTTTTTCTGTTTTTCAAATTGAAACCTTGCACTAAAGAACAAAAATTCCAGTCATCACTGTGATTTTCAGGCTCTCTCCAAATCATGGGTAATCCAAAACGAAGTGATGTCTTCTTACCTTGAAACAATTGGCTGAGTTCTTCCAAACACACAGAATACACTATACTGGGAGTCCAAGATTTATCTTAGTCCCTTAGTTTAATACCAAATTTTGCAAAACACACCTTAACAAAATTAGAAATGTTCCTTTGTTGCTTTTTGACCGTTAAGACCCACTAATATAACAGAAATAGTTATGAGAGTTAACTTATCCCCTAGTAGCCATTTCTTCAAAAGAGCACAAAACTGTTAGATTGGTATACCACAGTGGCTATAGCTCCACACTGAATCACTGATTGCAATCAAGGTCACGGCTCACTACATTCTTCATAATGACTCCTAGTGGACAGTAAGCATGGGGAGGGAGCAAACTGAGTGAGAATTGTCTTGTTTTAGTAGGAAATGGATTTTTCCAGTTTTGATTTATTGTCTTATTCAAATAAATAAATAAATACTGTTTTTTTGCAAGTAACGTGGTCACATTGTTAAATAACATGTTCACCATGTAAGCTCTATTATTTAGGCTAAATTTAACACTTATATTGGCTGTAATATTGAAAAATCTTGCCCATATTGAACCTGAAAACCCTAAAAATAAGCAAATTTTAGGTGAAGTTTGTGACTTATCTGAGGGTGACGGAATTTTTTCACTATTTTTTCCGTAATCATCACATAAAATACTATTGAAACCAATAATTAAATATGCAACAATTTTTTCATCGCAGACCTGTGTTATTTATCATTTGTCCCCGTTACGAAATATGAGTGCTCTAAATCTGCCGAAATTTTTAGAAACGTCGCCAAATTTAGCGTATTTTGGGCGGCTTACTTAAGTTATTTTTAAACTACTGGATATTATTTACAGCAGGTGATACATATTTAAACTTCATTCCAAGACATAATTAAGTGTCATATGAAGTTGTCCTCACCTGTCGCTCAATTATCGTTTTGACGTCCTTTATTACTTCCTGTTGGCATGCTCGCATCAAAGACGTGTGGCTTGGTGAAAGAGATCGCTGCACCCTTTGCTTCCTCCTCAATTCCATGGGCGGGGCGGGTCAGCTCCGCCCCTCCCTCAACATCGCTTTTGGGAGACGTCTTCCTGAAACGACATAATAGAATACTTACAGCTTAAATTCTTCATTTTAAAGTGGAAAAAAAAATTAGAAAGAAACAGTGGACAAGCAACCTTTTAATAACGATGATTGACTTCTGGTTTAAAAAGTAAAACAATTGTTTTGCTTTTTTATCCAAAAGTTAGTCATCTGGTTGCAACAGCTTTGAAAAAGTTTGTTGATACAACTTTTCTTCTGAAAATATGATTGAGTTTTCTAGCTTGAAGCACCCCGTTGATAACAATAGTTTGAAGCACCCCATTGATAAAGCTAGCAACTGCTGTATTATAGCATTTCTTGCAAATGTGAGCTTGGTTACGTTAGTCAGACTAAAAGTGCCTTCAAGCTCCATCGAAAAGAACATGAAATTGTGATAACACTAAGAACATGCAGTAGGGTGGATTGAAAAAACTATTTTTTGGAATTTAAAATCGGCCCGGGTGAGAAAAGTTGTCCACTTGGACTAAATAATTACCTGTAAAATTTGAAGTTGATCATATCAAATACTCATGCTCCGCAAGGATGTCAAAGTTCGTAAATTGAGCCCAAAAATGCATTTTTTCATCTTTACGAAAACATCGGTTTTTAAAAGTTTTTCAAATCGCTAGGGGGCCAAAAATTTACCAAATGGGATGAAATACAATGATGTAAAATTATATCACAGTCCGATAAAATCTTCATGCTTCACATGGGGATCGAAATTTGCATATTTAACCCCAAAATAGCACTCTTTCATCATAAATGAAAAACATCTTTTGAAACAATTACAGGTAGAAAAATTGCCCTTTGAGATCAAAACCCTTCCTACAAAACTAAAGACCCGTTATTTAAAGGATATAGAAGTAGGAGACCAGCCACCCTCCTAACCGGCCACCTTCACCACCCAGTCCTCGGCAACTTCGAAAATTAATGATTTTACGTAAAACTGTGTGATTTTTTCTGGGGGGGGGGGGATTCCGGTACGTCTAGCTAGTTTGTGTTTCGATCGGCATAAGATTCGATTATTAGAACTATCTTTAACTCGTGCCCTGCAGAGGTGCGTTTGTATATTGCACCTTAATGAACTACATCTATTCTGGAGCATCTTTTTCAAAAAACATGACAGGGTGACCAAAAAAGTCCTAATTCATAATAAAGACCTGTCGAAAAAGCCATACTAGACTAAAAGTCTTCCAATATTGCTCGCTCACCAATTTGTGGTGCAGGTTCTGTTTTCGTTGAGGTAACAAAAAGTTCAATATGAGTACTGATCAGGAGTTTTACAAAAGCAACTTCTACCGGCCCCTTTCCAAGTGACCGTGCAACATTAAAATTAGGACCAATCGTGCATTCCTAGAGGGTGTTATGTTCAGTGGCGTACCTATAGGGGGTGTTTTGGGGACAACCCCCCCCCCCCCCGAAACGTTGGTCCAAAAATGCAAAAATGAGATGAAAAAATATAAACTCCTAAAATGAAAAAGTACGATTCTCCAGCGAATATCATTGTGTTACAGACTTCATTACCATCCCCCTCCCCTTCCCAGAACCATTAAGGATTGTCTTTTTTGGGAAATAAATGTCAAAAATTTCCGGAGGTAGGTCTAAACCTCCTTTTATCATCGAAATTCGTCTGAAGTTGCGTTTCTGGAACTGAAATTTCGAAAAAATCGCTGGGAAGAATTTGTGTATCCTATCATTTTCTTTCACATTATTAAAAATCTGGTATGGACCCCACACTACTTCCTTTTACGTGTAAATTTCTTAGTAGTTGCATTAAGTGTGAAAAAAAGTGCTTGGAGTGAGCAAGGTAACAATTCAAATATTTGCTCCCCTAATCTGCCACGAAACAATGCAAAAAATATTTTACAATGGTTAATTTTCTAAGTATTGCTGATTTTAATTTCCATTCAGTGAATTTTTCGCAAAATATCGCCAATAGCGCCAAGTTGAACCCAAATTCAAAAAATAATTTTTTCGTCACCAACTTGGCGATATGTCGCCAAGTTGGCGTCAAACACTTGGCGACCAAAAGCTTGGCGACATATCGCCAAGTGGTCGCGCCAATTCATATCACTTGAGTCTGCATTGAAATTAACACTGATTTACCCCAAAAAAGGGGTAAAACACCCCCTTGGGAACATTCAAATGCAACCACAAGGGGAGGTGCACAACTAGACCATCCTCAGAGCCTACATACCAAGCTAGAAGCTTCTACGGCATATAGTTTTTGAGTTATGCGAGGCACATACGCACATACATCCGCACATACGTACATACAGACGTCACGAGAAAACTCGTCGTAATTAACTCGGGGGTGGTTGAAAAGGATTTTTCGGCTGCTTATATGTTGGTAGGTACATATGCACGTGCTGACAGGTCGAAAAAACTACTGAACATTCATTCGGGGGTGAGCAAAATCAAAATTTAGACTCAAATTTGAGTGATTTTTACTTCCTTTTACGTAGTAAAGGAAGTATTGTGATCGCGAAAAAAAAATCACTCAAATTTGAGTCTAAATTTTGATTTTGCTCACCCCCGAATGAAATTCCGTAGTTTTTTCGACCTGTCAGCACGTGCATATGTACCTACCAACATATAAGCAGCCGAAAAATCTTTTTCAACCACCCCGAGTTAATTACGACGAGTTTTCTCGTGACGTCTGTATGTACGTGTGTGCGTATGTGGGTCGCATAACTCAAAAACTATATGCCGTAGAAGCTTCTAGCTTGGTATGTAGGCTCTGAGGATGGTCTAGTTGTGCACCTCCCCTTGTGGTTGCATTTGAATGTTCCCAAGGGGGTGTTTTACCCCTTTTTTGGGGTAAATCAGTGTTAATTTCAATGCAGACTCAAGTGATATGAATTGGCGCGACCACTTGGCGATATGTCGCCAAGCTTTTGGTCGCCAAGTGTTTGACGCCAACTTGGCGACATATCGCCAAGTTGGCGACAAATTTGGCGAAAAAATTATTTTTTGAATTTGGGTTCAACTTGGCGCTATCGGCGACATTTTGCGAAAAATTCACTGAATGATATTAAAATCAGCAATATTTAGAAAATTAACCATTGTAAAATATTTTTTGCATTGTTTCGTGGCAGATTAGGGGAGTAAATATTTGAATTGTTACCTTGTTCACTCCAAGCACTTTTTTTAACACTTAAGGCAACTACTAAGAAATTTACACGTAAAAGGAAGTAGTGTGGGGTCCATACCAGATTTTTTTTTTCGCGATCACAATACTTCCTTTACTACGTAAAAGGAAGTAAAAATGGCCGGCAGTCATGTTTTACTGACTGCGGAAGAGATCGAACATCACCAAGATAGTCTAGAATGGAGTTTTTAGAGGTACAATTCATGAAAATTTCCGGGGACGAACCCCCTGACCCCCCTTTCATTTTTCTACAGTAATATTTCTTTTCTCTTTAAAAAGCTGTCTGGTTTTTCGAACTTCGGAAGTACGCATTTTCAAGTGCGTATTATATACATATATATACGCATACATACATGCAAAGTGTGGGTAAAAAGGGGTTGCCTCCCCCCCCCGGCCGCCCTTTTTTTACACCTCGTGACGACTTAGAACAGGGGTGGCCAACCTTTTGAAGGAGAGTGCCACTATCTGGAGAGAAAAAGCTCAGCGTGCCACATTGTATTTTTCCAACAAACTGAAAATTTTTAAAAGGTTAAAAATAAATTTTAGGTTGGCTGACTATGTAATTCTTACTGAAATGAAATATTTTTTCTCGTAAATCTGAGCAATTGAAATCTAAATGATAATAAAGATAAAACAAGTCCGAACTTAAGAGTTACCGTTAATAAACACTTTTATAAGTTCTGTCAGTTGACTTATGCTTAAAAAAGAAACAAATAACATCCAACATTCTATTCCAAAAATTAAACATTCTGTACTTAATGTGGTTTATGAATCTGTATTTTTTTTACCAAGTCTTTAATTTTGGGATTAGTTCTTGAGAATCCTAAGAGGAAGTGTTTTAAGTGCTATCAGTTAATATTCAACGGTACTACTTAGATTTTTCTGCATTCATAACAAAAATATTTGTTTAGAAGCGTATTTTGAACCAAACCTACAACAGCATCAGACGGCTAAAGTGTAAATGTGAAAAAAATTTTGTTGGTACAAATTTCCAAATTTCTATATAACGTGGATGACTTTCTGTTGAAGTAAGCTCTTACATTTGATTACCAATGAAAAAGGTCAGTAATTCAGATTTTTCTTTCAGAAGGGTAACAAGTAGTGTCTTGCAGAGAAATAGACAAAGAATTTGAAAAGATCAGCATTTTTTCATGATCCTGAAAGTCATCAAACCTAACACTGAATGTGTAGTTAAAATGGGTGTAAAATTTTCTCCATCATATATCATTGGAAAATTATTAAATTTGGGTTGATACGTTCAGTATTAAATTTAATGTTTTATTTTTTTTTATCCAAAGTAGAGAGAAAGAAACTGAAGCTTCATCATAAAATAACGTAGATGGCTTATACTGGCTTAGGGAACTTTTTTTGTACTATCTTAAATTTAAATTACTTAAACGCTGGATAATAAGAGATGACATGGCTAAATTCATCTGCTATTCTTCATTTCTAAGTAGCAAGTCCTCATTGCTCTCCTGCCAGACATTTAAAAAACACACTCCCTAAAATTCTAAAATCTTTTGAATACTTTTTCCTTTGGACAGCTATTGCACATTTCAATGAAGGAGTAACTTGCCATATTCTCCTCTTTCTTCTGGGGAAAGTTCACAAAACATTCCGAGCTCTAATTCGTAGTTTGTTAATACAGTGAACTCTACAGGGTCACCAGGCACCAGCGGAGAAAAAGTTTCATTTTTCGACAAGGAGTTAGTGATAAATAACTCAATGATACTTTTGAAGTTTTTTCCCCAAATTATTTTAGGGTAATGTAACAAAAACAATTTAAGGATCTTCATTTGTGCAACGATACCGAATTTTGTCCAATCTGGTTTCTTAATTTTACTTGCATAGTTAACTTTTTTTTTTATTTTTAATTTCATCACACGTAGCTGAAACTATTGTGGATCAAGAATCCATTCTGCATCATCGAAAGTTTGATTCGTGTCAAGCGCAAATACGATTTACAAAGCATTGTCTGTAGGTAGCGTCACAACTTTCGCTGGAATTCCGAAGTACTTTGCAATATTGTAGTTAAGTTAAGACAATTTGTCAGCCAGCCTCTTGACACTTAATCGTCATAATATCATTATATTTATCAGTACTGGGGTTTTAGTTTTTATCAATATTTTTGAGATCATCATTTTCCCCTCAAGTTTGAAATTTTTTTCAAAAAGTCTTCGCGTGCCACTGTTACTGCTCTGCCGTGCCACATTGTGGCACGCGTGCCGTGGGTTGGCCACCCCTGACTTAGAATATAACCCCCCCCCCCCTGAAACCAACAAGTAGTTACGCCACTGGTTATGTTGAACAGATCTATCTACCTGGAAAACTAATTACATTGCCAACCTTTATATTTAAAGTATACACTTCCATGTGGTTTGACATCAAAGCAAAGTCTGGTTGCTCGGAAGGTCCTAAGCACATTTGAGATATTATTCATGGATCAAGACACTTAAAGCATGCAAAATTACATTGAAGTCAGGTGAAATCTTAATACGTCGCAGGGCATTAAATTGATCACGGGCAGAAAACTTACCGATAAATACATTCTCTAAACTAAAACACAAAAATTGCAAATAAAATATATTCTAGCATTTCAGGTCTGCTTTTAGGATACAGTGTCGTGCTTATAGGATACAACATATAAGCACGACGAGTTTTCTCGTGACGTCTGTATATACGTATGTGCGGATGTATGTGCGTCGCATAACTCAAAAACTATATGCCGTAGAAGCTTCTAGCTTGGTATGTAGGCTCTGAGGATGGTCTAGTTGTGCACCTCCCCTTGTGGTTGCATTCGAATGTTCCCAAGGGGGTGTTTTAACCCTTTTTTGGGGTAAATCAGTGTAAATTTCAATCCAGACTTAAGTGATATGAATTGGCGCGACCACTTGGCGATATGTCGCCAAGCTTTTGGTGGCCAAGTGTTTGACGCCAACTTGGCGGCATATCGCCCAGTTGGTGACAAATTTGGCGAAAAAATTATTTTTTGAATTTGGGTTCAATTGGCGCTATTGGCGATATTTTGCGAAAAAATCACTGAATGTTATTAAAATCAGCAATATTTAGAAAATTAACCATTGTAAAATATTTTTTGCATTGTTTGGTGTAAGATTAGGGGAGTAAATATTTGAATTGTTACCTTGCTCACTCCAAGCACTTTTTTTAACACTTAAGGCAACTACTAAAGAAATTTACACGTAAAAGGAAGTAGTGTGGGGTCCATACCAGATTTTTTTTATTTGAACTCAAGTAGCATCTTATGGCCTATCGAAATACAAACTAGCTAGACGTACCGGAATCCAAAAAAAAAATTACTCAGTTTTACATAAAATTATTAATTTAAGAAGTCGCCGAGGACTGAGGGAAGGTGGCCAGGGAGGGGTGGTTGGCTGGTCTCCTACTTCTACATCCTTTAAAAAACGGGTCTTCAGTTTTGGGTGAAGGGTTTTGACCTCAAAGGGCAATTTTCTACTTGTAATCGCTTCAAAAGAATTTTTTCATTTATGATGAAAAAGTGCTATTTTGGGGTTAAATATGCAAATTTCGATCCCCATGTGAAGCATGAAGATTTTATCGGACTGTGATATAATTTTACATCATTGTATTTCATCCCATTTGGTAAATTTTTGGCCCCCTAGCGATTTGAAAAACTTTTAAGAACTAATGTTTTTGTAAAGATGAAAAAATGCATTTTTGGGCTCAATTTACGAACTTTGACCTCCTTGCGGAGCATGAAGATTTGATCTGATCAACATCAAATTTTACAGGGAATTGTTTAGTCCTAGTGGACAACTTTTCTCACCTGGGCCGATTTGAAATTCCAAAAAAAAGTTTTTTCGATCCACCCTAACCTGCAGCTTCGTCTACTGCTCGGCATTTTTGGTCTTCGGGCTGGAATAGTGGCTATTTCAATTTTTCTTCTGTAAGAACTGTAAGTGTTCTTATGTTTATAGCTTCGATTTTTGAGCTACTTACTGTATTTGGAAAAAAGCTCAGTCTCTAGTCAGTGATTTTTCAGTATTCCTTTTTTCTGATGTTTGAAAATAATTATTATAATTGTTTTTTCAAGTTTGTCGTTTCTCTCACTCTTTTTAGCCTACTTTCCCGTTAAAAATAAAAGAAAGACGAAAAAAGTATTAAAATTGGCTTAATGCATCTAAAAAATATCGCCAAGTCCAAAAAATATCGCCAAGTTAAAAAAAATATCGCCAAGTCCAAAAAATATCGCCAAGTTAAAAAAATAAAAAGGTAAAATGAATATCGAAAAATTAAAAATTTGAAAGTAGGGTATTGAGATGGGGAATTTGTGTGTCGGTCTGTCGGTCGGTCTGTCTGTCTGTCCCCCCCTAATAACTTTTGAATGAATATTCCGATTTGGACAAACTTTTTTTTGTTGGAAAGATCTCGGCGAGTACAGCTCATTCCCATATTTGATTTTTCGATTTGAACAATTTTTGGTTCAACTTTGAGCCGTTCAAACAACCTGTCCCGCGATGCTAACTTTTTAGTTAACAGTCTGATTTGAACAAACTTTTTTTTGTTCGAAAGATCTTTTCAAGGATACTTCATTCCTGTATCTACATTTTCGATTTGAACAATTTTTCGTTCAACATTGAACCGTTCAAGCAACCTTTCCCCCCTAATAACTTTTGAATGAACATTCCGATTTGAACAAACTTTTTTTTGTTGGATAGATCTCGGCGATTACAACTCATTCCCATATTTGATTTTTCGATTTGAACAATTTTGGTTCAACATTGAACCGTTCAAGCAACCTTTCCCCCCCCCCCCCTAATAACTTTTGAATGAACATTCCGATTTGAACAAACTTTTTTTTGTTGGAAAGATTTCGGCGAGTACAACTCATTCCCATATTTGATTTTTCGATTTGAACAATTTTTGGTTCAACTTTGAACCGTTCAAACAACCTGTCCCGCGATGCTAACTTTTGAGTGAACAGTCCGATTTCAACAAACTTTTTTTTGTTCAAAAGATCTTATCAAGGATACTTCATTCCCGTATTTACATTTCCGATTTGAACAATTTTTCGTTCAACATTGAACCGCTCAAGCAAGCTGTCACCCCTAATAATTTTTGAGTGAACAGTCCGATTTAAATAAACTTTTTTTTTTTTGTTCGAAGGATCTCAGCAAGGATACTTCATTACAGTATTTAAATTTTCAATTTGAACATTTTTTCGTTCAACATTGAACCGTTCAAGCAACCTTTCCCCACCTAATAACTTCTGAGTGAACCATCCGAATGGAATAAACTTTTTTTTGTTTGAAAGATCTCGGAGAGGTTCATTCCCTTATTTCGCTCTTTGGTTTGAACCATTTTTCGTTCAATATTGAACCGTTCAGAAAAAAATTTAACATTAGCACCTACGGGGAATTTAAGTTGAATGTTGATCCTGGAACTTAAAGTCGGATTTCCTTCAAACTAACTTTGTAAAAAAATGGTTTTGATAAATAATGTTTATAAAGTACTTTTCTGAATAATCTTCTGTGAGGACTCTGATCCCGACTCCGACTCCACAAACATGGCGGAAATGCAGACTCAGAAAAAAAGGACTGACTGTGCAGACGATTTTTTGTTTATTTATTCATTTGTGTTATTTTATTTAGTACTTTTTTTTTTGGCAGACGATTTTTTTTTGTAACAAAAGTGTTTCATTCACGAGGGCATTTTATTCTTTATTTATATTTAACAACTGGCAACGGTTTAAAAGTGAAAATCGAGACATTTTATCGACGGACGAGTTTTTTTTTCCTTTCTTTGATAAAATGTGTTTTGATGTACTTTGTACTTTTAATTTTTTTTTTTTTTTTTTTTTGAAAACGATTGAGGAATTTTTCTACGGAAGAACTGTAACAGTTACATTCTTTAAAAGGTGCGACAAAACTTCATTTATTCATTTATTTACTTTTTATGTCTCTATTTCATCTGATGAGAGGGGTATATTTTGCTTTTAGAAATCAGCTTTAAGTGCTAAAAAGGTATGTTTGACATAATGTTTAGTCTCAGATGATCAAGAGAATAATGATCAGATGCTAGAATGCCGATGTCGATGTACGGGAAAGTAGGCTCGTTTAGTTCTTGACAGAACTTCTTGTTGCTTCTTATGTTTAGATTAGTTTCTTACACCTTGGTTGCTTTCTCTCTCAGCCGACTTGAAATCTGTTTATTGTCTTTTTTTTTTTTTTTTTTTTTTTGTCCTGCCTCCGGTATTGATATTGGTTAGTTTCTACTAACCCTTTACTCACAAGCACTAGTGTTGTGTCCATGAAACTAAGGTTGTGTTATTTAACGATTTTTATGCTGCGTTGAGCATTTTTCCTCTCATGAAAAGGTTCCATTGTAGCCTAGACAAATTTATGTGCAGTATTTTATTGATAATAATTTGTGCTTTATTCAATTGTTCTTTTTTTCATTTCAATCATATTTTTAAAAATGCATTTTTGATCATTTTTCAGTCAACTTTAATGGTGTTTCAGAAAGTGATCCCCGTCCTTGAAATGACATAACGGTGAAACAGTAAGAAACAGAAAGATGGAACAAATGGTATGTTAGACAAACAAGCCGGGAATTTGTAATAAGTTATACGCTGATTTTCACGAACAGTACCAATATTAGACTTTAGGAGCGCTGCAGTCACGTTACAGTGTCCTTTAAATAGAGTAAGAAAGTGTGCTGCATAGACAGACGTTAAATAATTTTGCAATGGTTCCTATAAGACCAGCTTTTACAGCAGTAACATGACACGACCGAAGGGTAAAATCCGAAGTCACTCGTCTCCGCCGAAACCCAGGGTTGCGGATTGGGAGCTAAATGTTTTAAAATCAAAAGAGCAGGAGTTAGTCCCTTCATCCTAACTCTGTCTTGGCTGCGGAGTAATAGTCAAAGTCGGACTTATCTTGGGATAAAGGAGTCGAAAGTGGAACAGTTGTTGAATGTTTGGAGACAAAGTCGGTCCTTTTCCCTTCGATTCCGCAGTCCTGTAGTACTAGCAATGAAACGAATGCCTTTGAACTTCATCCTTTGGTTCACTGTTAAAACTGCAGGTTGCACGCGGCACCTTTAAGGTTGAAAGGTTGTAGCACCAGCAGCATGGCAGCCATTGGGTGCCGCATGGGGCCAAATGGCACCCTCAGGGGTGCCATTATAGAGAGTCAAAGGGCAACCTTCACGGAGTGCCGCTCGTGCTACATTTTACCCTTAAAGGTACCTTGTGCGCCCTGTAGTTTTAACAGTGTTGCATCCAGTTACTGCTGGGAAAAATGACCATATTGGAACCATGGTAATGTGATTCGACCTCTGTTCACTAAGTACAACTTCATACACTATTTAAAAGACGGCTGCTCTTCGTCTGTGGCATTCTTTTATGTCCTATCAAAAAACAATTTCTGAAAGTCGGTGAAAAACAAATTACACGTCTCTTTGTCCATCATAACAGTTGTTTTACCTCTCTGTCTCACACTGTTATGCAGTCATGTCATTTCAGGGATGGAGAGGCCTTTCTGAAACATCCTGTATCTAGCTAGAATGAAAAATCCCTTCTCATTACATATTATTTAAAAAATGCAACTGTTCACATTTACCCAATCATCAAAATTTGAAGTTTTCGGAAATCTTTGGGAGGTGTCAATGATTTCCCACATGAGTGCACTTGTTATCCTATGGGCATTTTATTACTTCTGATGTCACAAGCTGACATTTTTAAAACTTATTATAACTTAAATTACCATAACACGCCTTTTCTGTGTTAGTTTAGAATCCAGAAGGTCCTAAGCCTGCCTGTTTTAAGCCAGTGGATCCATTGTCTCAATCCAAGTACAAGAAATGTGATGGATCGATTATATTTTCCATGCAATCGCTTAACTAACAAAGCTTCGTAACACAACACTTACTCCCCTTTCAACCGGTGACAGCCGAGAGACTTGATTAAAATGCCCAAAGCATTCATCACCCTGGAAACGGCCTTGGTAACAGCGCATTCTTTAACCTTTTGCTGTTCGGACGCGAGGGTCCAGTTTAAACTAAAGTGGATTCTATTTCGATGCGAAGCTCTTACTCATCAAGAAATTAATTGCCCAAACTGTTGGAGTTAATATATATCAGACTATTAAAGCCTTGAAATAATATTTTAATGCGCCACACCTAAAAACTAGACCAAGTAAAAGAAAATAGAAAGTGACCTAAATGCATGAGCAATTTGGTTAATAGCTTGTGGGGTTTCGTCAATAGCATTTGCATTAAGGTGATACTTCCCTTAAGTATCGGGTTAATACGTTTCAGAGGGAACAGAAAATGATTGGAAAGCTTTTGCTGCACCCATGGGATACCCATTTGTGGTGGTTGGATGTTGGTTTATGAGCTACTGTCGGAGTTATAGCACCGTAAAGAGAGGCTTTTCGAAGGCGGTTATATTATTTTATGGATAGATTGGTTTTACCCGTAATTAAAACTTCATCTTTTTGCTGTCCTCTACCCAAAATTTCCGGGATCGTGAGTTATTCTCAGTTTATGATGCATTTAGTTGACGGTTGAACTAAATAAGACTTCGTAATGCTAAAAATTCTAAAAATAATTATCCTGATCATTAATCGGCCTAGCTGATTAATCGGCTAATTATCAACAGCCGATTAATCGTTAATCTGTAATCGGCCAATTTGCTTGTCGGTGCATCCCTCGTCATTACAATAACTATTAGAGTGAAGTTGCCCTGAAAAGCAAACGCTTAACAGTAATCAACAAATATTTATCGCAATATTTAGTGCTTTTATGGATCACGAAGTAAAAACTTATATAAGGATCAAACAAAAATCAATGGGGAGGTTTTTTTTCGTGCTCAGACTCTAGCAACGCAGCAGCACAACAAAAGCATGTAACTTCAAGGAAATTACGGTCGATGGACATTTCTATTCTTGAACGGGGCGGACGGGGGGGGGGGGCATCCATTTGCAATTCTTTCATTCTCACAACATGTGTTTGTAGTACCCGAATATTTTTCGTCACATTTTCTTTTTTTTTTGACATACTTTGCAAATAGGAATGAATATGCTGGATTTCTTAATGCTTCCAATGTTTCTCCAACAACAAACTAGAAAGGCATTAATCGATTCCATTTACTTGCTTGACCTCTTTCCTTTAAAGGGTAAAACTATATCGGAAAAACCCGGAAGGAGTTTCAATATTTGTTACAATGCTTATTTCCATTATTTGGACATAATGCAGGGTGAAAGAACTGCCGTTTAAAAACGTGCGTAAAGTAAAATTAACTTTTTGAACGAAAAAAAAAATAGCGCAATTCGATCAGAGAATGAGCTTATTTTATTGAATGAACAGTTCAGTTCATGTATTATTCAAAAAGAGGTTTCGAAAGTGTTTTGCTAGATGAGTTCAGTAGCATTAACTTTCTTTTATGCAATTGCAAAAAGGGAATGACTGGCAAATGTGTTCGTCCACTAGTTAGATGTAGTTATTATTTACTTGATTGCTGCTCCACTTTTTATTTAAATCCCCTTTTCCCATAAAAAAAAAACCTAAGCAGAACTACAAATCTCTCTTTTTGACAACTACACATATCGGAAAAATGTTTTTATTGTCATTTAGCAGATTGAACATATTTTAGCAATTTTATGAATTTCAGGAAATGAAAGTGAGCTGAGGAATCATCCACAAATAATGTGACGCTTTGAGGGTTGTTTTACGAAATTGGGAAAGTTTGTGACACTGGTTGAGAGAACAAGAAGTGTGGTAACAAGAAGTGTAACATCGCACATTTTTGTAACAATATCCTCAGATGCTGTCCGTAAATGACTTTTTTCTCAACAAATTGTTGTCACATGTTACCCTGTTAGTCATAAACATACTGCTCAAAAAATACTGATGTCATACTTTTCTTTACCTCTTCATTCCTCTTTGTCACAATTTCACCAACACTCCTTCTCCTCTCCACTCTTAAAACACGAAATCATTTACGGACGGCCCCTTATGACAAAGATCCCGATATGTAACAAGGAGAAGAGAATTGAATGGTGAAGTGTGACACTGTGACACAGAAGGCGGGGTCAAATTTGGTGAAAAAAGTGGGACATCACATGTGAACAGCCGTTGAGGTGTTCATTAACTGGTTAGATAATCCTATAACGGCTTTAAGATGACATAAAGAAAATAATGTTTAAGAAATTTATGAGACACATTTATCTCAGAGCAAGCGTCCTCTTGATGCACAACATACACTCAGGCTCATTGAAACTAGCGACCCAAGAAGAAATCGTCGGATTGATCAGCCACTGCGTCTACAGTGGTGCCAAGCCAGATCAATGTGGAATGTCACAGATTGGCAAAAAGTTGTGTTTAGTGATGAGTCTCGGTTTGTTTAAGGGACTGATGATAACCGTGTACGGGTGTGGAGGCGCCCAGGTGAGCGGTACAATTTTTCCCACACTGCTCTACGTCACACTGCCCGCACAGCTGGTGTAATGGTCTGGGGGCCATATCCTATGATATCCGGTCCAATCTAATTGTGATGCGTGGAAACTTAACCGGCCAACGTTACGTTGATGATATTCTTCGACCCCATGAAGGACCTTTCCTAAATGGTCTCCCAGGGGCAATTTTCCAGCAAGATAATGCTCGTCCGCATACAGCAAGAGTTGCTCAAGACTTCCTACGTCATTTTCAGACTCTTCCATGGCCGGCCCGCTCCCCCGACTTATCCTCTATAGAGCATGTGTGGGATCAGCTGAAACGTCATATGCCATCGTGTCACTCCGTGCGTGATTTGGAGTTGGCTGTTACAAATTTGTGAGCCCATCTGCCTCAGGACAACATCAGGCGTCTAATCAACTCAATGCCGGACCGTGTGGCGGCATGTATTGCACCTAGAGGTGGTCCAACGCGCTATTGAAGTTGCTCTGTATTTGTGTCCTTGCACACCCTGTATTCGTTCAATTGTCTTGATTTTGAGTTCAAGTTAATCTCTCATCTGTATTAAATTTCATTTCAATCCGATGCTTTCTTCTTGGGTCGCTATTTTCAATGTGCCTGAGTGTAATAGGATTTAGTCAACAACTGTCGACTTGGAAGACATATTTTCCCAGTCGACAACTATTGATTGGCAAAAAGAGATGGTGCAATATCTCGTAATAGTTAATTCCATTCTGGTCTGTATTTAAAAAAAACATTGGACTCATTTGGAAATACAGCCTCTTCATTTATCTTTTCGTGAAAAAAGTTTCAGTTACCTGGCTTTTGTTTGGTACTTGATATTCCATCACATCGCCAAATTTCAATGCAACTAAAATGTTACACTGTAAATTTTGAAATAGTTTTTGAACAAGATCAGGGCCGACGGGAGGCTATGTCAGCCTAGTCGGAAAGTAGAGGCCCGGCTCGTAATCGTACGAGGTTTGCTATTTATATATCTATCCTTGGCAACAAAAAAAAAAAAAAAATGCTAAGTGATCGCTGATGATTCCAAACGAAAATTTGAAATTTTTAACCATAATTCCCTCTAGAAAGTTTTGCCTTTTAGCGGGATTTTTGTTTTTTAAAATAAGTTGAAAAATTCTTTCTAAGCAAAAAAATGGAATTATGCCATGAGCATTTTTGTGCGTCTATTTTTCCCGTTTTCGACAAGAATTATTAAGACAGCTGAGTGGCGATGAACTTAATTCTTTATGAAGTGTTGCAACACCATCCTATAGCAATGTAAAAACTTGAATCACCAATTAAATACTGATCGACATTTGCTCCAGTACAAGCTTCATGAAGTTCGCAAAAAATCGGTAGCTGTGCCAGAAAATATCGATCATGCTAGTAAACTGCTAAAGCGTGATCTTCGTGTGACATACCGTGAGATTGAGTCATCTTTGGACATTAGTATGACAAGCATCAATAAGATATCACAAAAACATTTTGCCGAAAAAAAATGTTCGAGTTCAATCCCTCAGAATCTGGAACAAGATTAAAAAGGTTCAAGTGAATTAGTGCAACAAAATGCCAAGAACATATATTTAAAGTGTATCAAAAGCAATATGTAACATCTACTGTCTGATCTTCTAAGGTAAAACCTTCCGCGCATTTACGCATGCGTCAGGTTTTCTGTGATCTTACAAAAATAGAGGTGTCAGGTAAGATAACAACAAGGGAAAGAACAATAAAAAAATTTTTGAGCCGTATCAAGCAACGTGGAACGATGCTAATTTCAAATACATAGTTTAATTGAATGTGTCAAAAGGATATATGAGCTATTATTTAGAAAAGTGCCATTTTGAGTCCCAAGTGAATTTTCACTAGTATTTCAATAACTAGTTAAAAAAATAATTTTCCCCAGAAAGAAGATAAGTTTTGTTTTCATTTCATCTAATAACATCAGAAAAAAAAATTTTTTTTCTTCAGAAAATATTGTTTTTATGCATCAAAAATCAGATCGGTAACGTGTCCCAAGTAGCAAAGCTTAGCATGCAAATAGGTCATGCGCACTTTCTAACTTCCCAAAAAAAAAACGCACTTGCACAAAAAACGATTCTATTTTTACCCCTTTGTAATATTTTACTTCATTTTTGTTTTAATCGATTCCTGATTTTCTAGCCGATGCGAAATAAGCGTGTTCCTAGTTCCGCCATCAGAGCGGTAACAATAACTTCAGATCTATGTTTTGCTCCCAAAATCATTTCTTGCACCTATACCACGTGATACTGAGTACCTGGTGGGATGTTTTATCGCATCGTAATTAAAAACTTGCATTTCTGCATCTAAAATTGCAGGTAAGATTTTTTAAAGTGATTTTATAAAATGTGTGTCATTTAAGTCATCTTTGATCGGTAACACGCGCTAAAATGCGCAGTTTTTATTATTTTAAAAATTATTTTATGTATAAGTATAGTCCTTTATTACAAGTGAAAAAACCACGTGTTTGATTTTGGTTTAGCGCGATCGACTCGGAAATAAAAAAAAAAAAAAACTTCGTCAGTTTGTCAGATCGGTAACAATCAGAGCGGTAACATTGAAAAATAGCGAATATGTTACCGAACTAACTCACACGTTTCAGAATTATTAAAAAACAAAAATCGTAGGTTTTAGCCATATATATTCAATATTTTTGTTCTTAAAAAATGAAAAGCAATTAGTTTTAGTACAATTGCTTCATTTGTGGTTTGTATGACCTGACAATAGAAGTTAGTAAAATAAGAAAAATTGACACTGCAGAAATTAAGTTAATTAATTATTATCATTTTATTTATTTATTTATTTATTTGGTGCTTCAATTTTTCATAACTTCGCTAAATAACTAGATAATAACTAGCATGCTAAATTTGAATTTCTGATCAAGAAATTAAATTTCCTGCAACTAATTAAAGAAAAGCAAAGCAGCAGAGTTGTGTGTTGAAAAAGTCGAAGTTGTGTGTTGTTTCAAAACAAAACAAATGTTTTATGAGCTTGGATTTGGTAATCTTATAATTAATTTTGTCTAAAAACCATATCGCTCATTTTTATTTCCAAGAAATGCTTTTTTATAATGAAATTTGATTTTTTAGCTAATATATATATTTTAATATAATTATCTTAAATCTCTGTTAAAAATGCAAGGAAATGATATCATTTTTAGAGATGTTAATGAAGACTGAAAGCATAAACTCAAATATGTAGCTCATATTAACATCAGATCTGTAACACTCATCAGATCTGTAACGGCTTAAAAGTGAGTAATCTAAGGAGGGGGTAAATAACTTCCTTGACCTCCCTCTTTTATTTTCTTGCATTTAGACCCAATTTAGACTTAGAATCCAATATTAATTTTTTTCTGCAAAAAAAATTTTTTATCAGAAAACTCCAAATTCAAATTGGCACTTTTCTAAATATTGGCTTATACAGCAAAGACAAGTTTTAAATTGAAAACTTCGGAAAGTTATCACCCACAACCCATCTACCCTTTTTTAAGTGGAACTGTTCGCGAGTGCTAGGCGCGGCTTTCATAGACAAACAGTATGCAGTTTGCGAATCATGGATATTAGAACGATATATTAGAACGAAACGAAAACAATAATTTACTGTATTTTGTCTTCCAAGATGAATAAATACAACAAAAGCTATTTGGGAGATACTGAAGCAAATGACTGCCTGTTTCTTCACAATAACCGCTATCGTGATGACAGCGGCGTTATAGGAATAGAAGACTGTCTATTCTGAATGGTATCTATTTGTTTGCTGGAAGACATCGCAGAAGTTGGAAAAAAGCAGAAGATGAGGCGAATCTTTCTTTATCACCACAATGCGAGCTCCCGTGTATCGCTTCAAATAAAGGAGTTTTTGACCGGTCAAAACATCGAGTTGACAGGTCAAATCTCATACAGCATTGGCTAGTCACCCAAAGACTTTTTTTAATTCACGAACATTTAAAATAAATCCCGTGATCAATTATTTTCGACACCCATGCGATTGATGATTTTAGAATGCATGTTTTTGAGTATTGAGTACTGAGAGGGAAAAATGAAAATGCCCCAAAAATTGGACAACACTCAAGTAAAAGTGTATTTGTTTTCTCATCCTACTATAGGATAGAAATATAAATAGCAAACCTACGTTTTAACCTTTAAGTACAATTTTTGAGTAGTGACACAAGTCCTCGTTTTTCGAACAGTTTGTAGCACACTCTTTTGGGAGACTTTTTAGAGCATTCTCAAACACTTATCTTTTTCCAAACCCGTTAGGGCCTGTTTCCACATCAGCAGAAAAACGACCGAAACATAAAATCCGGGCACTTTGAATTTAAAGAAAATGGAAAGACAGTTCACTTTGTGCGCAAATGAGTAAAAACCAAAAAGCACAAATAGGTCAAATTAAAATTGGCAAATATGTTTCAAAGGCATCAAGTAAGAAATGGAAAGGGAGGAGAGAGAGGCATTTCCAGAATACTCTTGATTTTCATATCATTTACAGACCCATCAATAAACTAACTTTTTCTAAATTAAAAGACCCCATCCAACCATTTGATCAGTGGGGCATTTATCACATAAACTGTGAATGTCAAATTGGATACGTCGGACAGACCCGACGGGCGCTGAAATTTAGGTTAAAGGAACATGAAAATTATGCTAAAAAGAAAGAACTTTCAAAATCCTCAATTGCGAAACACTGTTGGGACATAGGCCATAGATTTGTTTTCTCCGAAGCTAAAATTATTTGCAGACCTTCAACAGTTGGTGAGTTAGATTTCTTAGAAGCCTTTCATGTTCACAAAAAATTAAGTATAAATTGTAACGAATCCTTTGCAGTTCCACACATCTCGCCAATTTTACTTCATGCTTTTACATTTTCTGACAACGCAACGCCAACTCCGAGCTCGGCACACGCTGACACCTGATTGGCCTAGCTTTTGCTTCTTTTCTATTTAAACTCTCCCGGTACTTTGGTTTTTTCTATTTCTTGCTTGGTACTGAAGAAGGAGGCTGTATGATTTTGAAACATGTTTGCCAATTTTAATTTGACCTATTTGTGCTTTTAGACGTTGCTTTTTGGTTTTTACTCAAAATGGAAAGTACCCGGATTTTCGGTTTCTGCCTTCGGTTTCGGTCGGTTTTCTGCTGATGTGGAGTAGGCCCTTACAGTTTAAAAGTACTTTTTGCTGTTTACTAAAATTCACGTGGCAGCTGTCGCCCTCCGAACAATATGACTGCTAAAACTTTGAGAGAATGCTTTTCGTTTCTTCCATTTTGCTGTTGCGATCTCCGAGCGAAAAATTAAAGGGGTACTATCTTGAGATAATTTACCAGTTCGGTTAATTGCATTGCGGATAATCGGTATTCCGCTGTGGTATAATCTACAACTTCAATAATGGTGGTTTTAATTCATATTTTATGTTATTAAATCTTCCGACAGGGTGAAGTAGTGGTCAAGACGCTGGTCTCTCACGCCCAAAGGCGCGGGATCAAACCCGACTCTAGTTGGTGGATTTTCATGATGCAGAAAATCGACAGAGATCATGTCGTATGATTATGCGGCTCCTCGAGATGCCCCTTAAAAGATCCCTCGAATACTTATTTGGCTTATAGTATCTCATGACAAAATGAAATTCCTAGTACATTTTCGCATCGAATAGAGCCCAGGTGCCTCCATCTAGTGGGAAAACTGGGCGCCAAAATTCTCGTGGCAATGGCATTCTGCCGATGGTGATGCCACATGAAAGCTAATGCCACATGCTAATTTTAAATTATCGAACTCCGTGCAACTTGCAGTTTGAGTTGTTTTATATTCTCTAAAATTAAAAGCACGGGCCACGTACACAGTCCCCTATCTACTCATTCAATAAAAGATACATATCGTTCTGCCTGTACCAGTTGCTTTAATTGGTATTGAGTGCAAGAAATGAAAGGTTTTTAGTATTTTTTTCTCAATTCAGTGCAGATCATTCGAAACTAGGCCAATGGGTTCTTAACGCAATTAAAAGCAACGACGGTCGTTGCACGTGCGGAAAAATCGATGCATCAGCACACCTTTCAATTGATGGCCCGTTTCGGGGGAAATTCTCTTACATTTAGCTTTACGAAATGTGCCGCATATTTGTTTCGATTCAACTCTTTAAACTGGTGCAAGATTTGTAGATTTTTTTTTAAATAAATGTATTCAGTTTGTTCTTTCTCAAAACATTCTACTGTGCTCTATTTTAAATTTTGTTTTCGAAGTTGAAATTATGGTTTAATAGTTCTCTGGCACATTATGTTCTGGGCGAGCCGTCTGTGTCAACCAGTAGTTCGTGTTATTATGATTTCGTTTACAATTTCTTTCGTTTTTAAGTTTTCAGCGTCATGAAACTATTAAAACATTTTAAAATATATATGCTAAAACAGGGTCAGATCTTTCAAAGCCCCAGATTTTAAGCCCATTTAGCCGATACTATACTAGTATGTTAATACACTCAGGGGGGACCCTAACTTCCTTTTTTAGGTGGTGGTAGGGGGGGGGAGTTTCCAATTTCCTGAATGAAACTCTGGATTTTGCCTAACCAAAAGCGCAGTATCTCCATTTTTCACCCAATCATAGTTAGTATGATGATTTATGTTATCCTACAACGGTAGAACGCGGTAAGAGCCCCGAAATACACAAAGAAAAAGATTATACACTTAGCAGTTTGATTGCCTAGAAATTTCTTAGAACTTAAATATGCTCTTTTTCTTGAAATTAATAATTTTAGAGGTACTGCTTTTTTTCAGTTATGACGTAGTAATTTGCTTCGCATGAACTTTAGCAGGGGCTGCTAAAGTTCATGTAAAGCCACCCCCCGGCACTTTCCTTGACCCTCGGAGGGCAGGGGCAACAACTTAACTTTATACCACACCAGATGCTCTTGTCTGGAACACATCTAACTTTCAACAGACATGGCTGCTGTTAACAAACATTTAAAATCAATAAAGTTTTACAGCTCCCTCAGCTGTCATACCATCGCGTGATAGACCAACTCAACCGGCTGTCACCCACACAAAGGAATCTTTTATGTCTTTGGCTCAGTTTTGCCCAAATAGCCTTGGAGAACACCGAGATTTAGGTCACGTTCAAAGTTTTGAGATTAAAAGCAAGACAAGAATGTTTCAGAAAGAAAAATAGGGCCACGTGAAAGAGGAGACTATGACATCCGATCACGCGATAAACTTGGACGTCATTAATTCTTTTGTGTGTGCATAAATGGATGGATGTACGGGGCTGTCATATCACGTAGATTGTGATTATGTTTATAATGTCGTTGAATAATATATACTGTTTTTTTTACTTGCCATCTTCGGTGACCGCTGGTTCGTCCTGGAACGTCTTCAAAGTATTTAATAACAGAACAATATGTCATTTTGATTTCTAAGTACTTTAAATTTCATCTATGATGTGTGTTTTTGTTAAGCGGAGTCATGGATGTTTACGAGGTGGTTTTCCTGGCGCAATCTGCACTATTTTAATTGGAGGGATAAGAACCATGACGTAAAGTTATTTTTAATCCGTGAGAAATCGCGCGGGGCACGGTCACCCCAATCTTATCGAAAACCTGCAGCAGGGAAAAAATTTATCTGTAATCAATCACATTTTCAGTATTATCTACTTATATTAAAAACTGAGTATCTTTCTAACTATCTTTCTTTCTATCTTTCTAACTATCTTTCTATGTCACGCTTCTTTCTCCTGAACGCCAATGACCTGAAAGTCGAACCAGGTACCGATAGATAGGTAATTTTTCAGGCTTCATTAGTTTCAATTGATATAATTATACGATTTTAATTAGCGAAGATATCAATTAATAAGTAGTCAAGTTTGAAGCGATTAAGCCTAATAAATGATTAAATATGAAATCCATTCTTGCAAACCGTCGTTGCTATGAAACAGTATAATAACAATGATAAAGAGAATTTTGAATGAAGGCTTAACTAAATCAAACACGAAACTCATAAGCGGGCCACTTACGTAGAATTTTTATCGCTAGCTACTGGTAATATTTTGAAACATTTATTTGTTGAAGAGCCATCTACTTATATTAAAAACTGAGTATCTATGTCTCCTTTTTTCCTTTGAGCGAGCTGAACTTACTGAAACTTTCCTCACCATCTTGAAGGCGTGAAGCATCTCAATAATTCGAATGATTTTTTTTATATAGGAAAAAAGTAAAGGCGTGAAGCGCCTGTAAGCGAGCCGCCTTGGCGGGGAGTAGTTTCTTTAAATTTTTTTCTCACTACTTTCAGGGCACGAAGTGCCCGTGCAACGCCGGGCCACGTGCGTGGTATGTCTTGAAATCGAATGAACATTAAATTATATCAAATAATATAACTTCAGAATGAGGTAAAAGTTAGAGAGGGGGGAACTTATGCATCAACATGCCGCAGGAAGCTAATCTAGCTGCCCTGGCAGCTAGTCTTAAATATTAAAAACAGTTATCTAAACTTAAGAAGCTTATTTTTGCCCAGAATTAATGCTCTTATTATATTTATAATTCAAATGCATTTTTTCTTCTAATTAAAAAAATTTAGATAAAACTTATTGAGGTAACCCGATCTCTTTCGTCACTGTTAGTTGCGCGCCATCTACTGGGTTTGGTGACATAAATGTCGGTGATAAAATATTTATTTAATTATTTTTTATACATATAGTGAGTTTATTAAATTCATCGAATTAAACTGATTATTGATTCAATTTATGAATTTTAAAGCATATGTATTTATCGGAAGCATAAAGAAGCCGATAAACTCATGTTGGGGCAATTTAGAAAATTATCGCTATTTTGGGAGTACGCATTGTTGTCTTCTGAAAATATGCTTCGAAGTTGAACGTGGTTACGTTTTCCTTTATGTTCTCTATGCTCTGAAATCCACGTCTTTTCAGAGCTCCTACACACGTTCCAACGTATTTCCGCTTATTAACACGTCCTGCAAGTCCTGTAATTTAATAGACATACCCCTAAACTTAATAGAGCTCTGAAAGGGCTTCGATTTCAGAACGTAGAGGACATAGATAAAAACGTCACCACTCAATGTCGAAACGTATCTTCGGAGGACTACGAAGCGTATTTCCAGAATTTGTACTGCCGTGCACAAAAATGGCTGCGGGGATGACTATTTTGAAGACTATTACACGTGTGTTTGTTTTTTATTATTCATTCTGTCGTATTAGCCCTCTAGCGTCAAAATAAATGTATTTAGACGGTGAAAATTAGTCCCAATCCTGTAATTTAATAGACACACCTTATAAAATTACCGTTTGTGAGGGTGACATTGTAACATGTGAAGTTTTTGTTGTTTTCTGCGCTCACTGTTAGATTAGAAACGATTGTATAAAGTGCCAGCAAGTGCTGCTTTGTATTCAGCCATTACTAGTTCATCTAGGCAAACTGTCATATATGATACAGTGTATTTGTCAAAACCATGTATTTTTATTGAAAAGAAAATTGCCAACATTTAACATTATAACGTACGACAGTCAAGTCACTTGTTAGCGTTTCCACAGGTAATTTATCAACAACCACATTTATTTTCAATTCAATCAGTTAATGTTTAAGAAACTTAAATATATTTTTGTGTTTGAATGTCATACAGACATTAAAAAATTAAAGGTTGATGGGGTGACTATACGGCAGATGAAAATTATCATAAAGTCAGTGATTTGCAACTTTTATGCGAACCGTTGTTCGGTCTATCAAGTAGAGATGCCTTTTTTGAAGGAAAAAAGCAGTGTTGTATTAGAAGCTTTTCATCTTAAAAATGGAACAACATATCTTGTCAGTTTGAAATTATGCTGGCATGACCTATGAGGATATTTCGTTCTTAGAGTATCTAATCGAGTAACATATTAGTGCTTTCTTGTTCAGTTGCACATTTTATGGAAAAGGAATTTTGCACAGCATAAACCTGCCCAAACAACTAAACAACAGAGATTTTTTCAAGTGATTATAGTGTGTAATAAAAAGTTATAAGGTAATCTGCAAATCGGAACTGCAAATTCTGAGGCTGTAGACATTGTTCGTATCAAAGTCTGGCATTTTAAACTCATTTTTATAATTTTTTTAATTCTAAAATTTCTATGTGAAGTTTTAAAGGGTTTGTTTTCATACACATTTGTTAACTTTTTTAATTCTAAAATTCTATGTGAAGTTTTAAAGAGTGTTTTCACGCACATTTGTTAACTTTTTTCATGGTTAAAATAAAGTTTTGTGGTGTTACATTGTTACTGTGTTCTTCTCTTCTTCTCTATCTCTTCTCTATCTTCTTCTCTACTAATAATAAAGCTGAAGGTGGTTCTGTCTGTCCTTCTTTCTTTCTGTCTGTCTGTCTGTTACGCGGGTAGCGCCAAAACCGTTCGGTCGATTTTCATGCCACTTGGCACAAAATTAGTTTATAGCATGTAGTTTTGCACCTCGAAGCGATTTTTCGAAAATTCCATTTCGTTCTTTTTCTATTCGAATTCTTAGCGGAAATTCGATAAAATAGGGAAGAAATATTTCACACACATTTTCAAGTCTTATGTCATTCGAAAGCTTGAAATTTTCTGCACAAAATGAAGTTTTTTCGAAGTTTCTACGATCATCAGGAGAGCTGTAACAACTGTTTTTAGAATCCCGAAATTCAAGGCTTATCTTCAGTAAAGCAAGCCAAACGATTTTAAAATGATTGAGCTCTGGAATAAAATTTGTTTGAAAAGAGAGATAAAATGAATTATTTTATCAACGGAAATCAATTTTTCATGTTGTTACTATGGTTACGTGTTCATACTTATTTTTGTTTCTTTCTTTTTCCAGGGTTGCCAGCGTCTATCTTCGTAGGCTACGGCCAGACGTAGTATTTTTGATTCTACGGTAGTATTTTTTCGGCCGAAATAAGGAGCGTAGTATTTTTCTGGCAACCCTGTTTCCAATACACTAATGACTTAATTAAAAGATTTGGCGGATTTTTTTTATTTTTTTTTTCATTTTCATAGATTTCGCATTTCAGCAACATTGATTTTGGCAACGTTTGGAAACAGTAGTATTTTGTAATATTTTTTTTAGAGGAGGCGTAGTATTTTTTCGTTCCAATTCTCTGGCAACCCTGTCTTTTTCCCGGTGAAGATGCTTTGGGACCCTGCTTGGCGCGTTTTCAAAAAGTCAACTACGCCAAATAGCTAGGGTTACCACGCTTGGCGCGCCTATCGTTCATTTAGCGAGAAAAGGGTACCTAAAGCACAGATTAACGAAATATCCTATCAATTGCGATATTGCATCGTTTTTTTAAAGTGTTTCATTTCGGAAAATGTATTGTTTTGTTTTTTAAGCTAGGAAAGAAAACTTTCTTCTTCTTTTAAACTTTGGTAAGATTTCTGTTGGTTCCTGTTATCAACAAAATTGTTCTTATTTTCTCTGGTTGGCTTATTTTTGTCCATCTCCCTTGGGGTTGCATTCGAATGTTCCAAGGGGGTGTTTTACCCCATTTATCGGGTAAATCAGTGTTTTCAATGCAAGGTGATATGAATTGGTTGACAAAAGTGATATGAATTGGCGCGACCACTTGGCGATATATCGCCAAGCTTTTGATCGCCAAGTATTTGACGCCAATTGGCGAAAAAAAATTTTTTTTTTTGATTTAGGTTCAATTTGGCGCTGTTGGCGATATTTTGCGAAAAATCCACTGAATGATGTTAAAATCGATGATATTTAGGAGATTAATCATTGTAAATCATTTTTTTGCATTGTTTCGTAGCAAACTAGGGATACAAATGTTTGAATTGTTATCTTGCTCACTCCAAGCACTATTTTAGCACTTAAGGCATCTACTAAGAAATTTACACGTAAAATTAAGTAGTGTGGGGTCCATATCAGATCTTTATATCACTTTGAAGGAATTATAGTTGAACAAAACTAAAATAGAGCATTTTTTTCTGCTATATCAATTATTTTACAAATGAACTTTTAATTTTATACCACGGGCAAAGCCGTGCGGGTACCGCTAGTTTCCTATAAAAACCAAGCTGCGTCACAGGGTCATTCCACGTTACTATGATTTGTAACTGTCACATTGATAGTTAATTTGTGCTCATGTTATCAGATAACCGAAAATTGTAACTGCACATACTGTTTGATATTTTTTCCGGCGTCCTAGGACGCATTTGCGCTTGTCTCAGGTCTGTACTGATTTTGTTGAAGTAGGGGTGATTGTGATAAGAGAGGTAAGAAATGTGGGGAGACTTTGCTTTGTTTTGTTTTCTTTTCGTTGGATTCATTTATTTGACGAGTTGGTTTGCTTTGATGTTTTTTTTTTCCTTTTTACTTCCTTTTACGTAGTAAAGGAAGTATTGTGATCATGAAAAAAATTTCACTCAAATTTCGGTCTAAATTTTGACTTTGCTCACCCCTGAATGAATGTCGCGTAGTTTTTTCGACCTGTCAGCACGTGCATATGTACCTAACAACATACAAACAGCCGAAAAATCAATTTCGACCACCCCCGAGTAAATTACGGCGAGTTTTCTCGTGACGTCTGTATGTACGTATGTGCGGATGTATGTGCGGGTGTATGTGCGGATGTATGTTCTGATGTATGTGCGTATGTGGCTCGCATAACTCAAAAACTATATGCCGTAGACACTTCTAGCTTGGTATGTAGGCTCTGAGGGGGGTCTAGTTGTGCACCTCCCCTTGTGATGGCATTCAAATGTTCCCAAAGGGGTCTTTTACCCCTTTTTTGGGGTAAATCAATGTTAATTTCAATGCAGACTCAAGTGATATGAATTGGCGCCACCACTTGGCGACATGTCGCCAAGCTTTTGGTCGCCAAGTGTTTGACGCCAACTTGGCGACATATCGCCAAGTTGGCGACAAATTTGGCAAAAAAATTATTTTTTGAATTTTGGTTCAATTTGGCGCTATTGGCGATATTTTGCGAAAAATTCACTAAATGATATTAAAATCAGCAATATTTAGAAAAATAACCATTGTAAAATATTTTTTGCATTGTTTCGTGGTAGATTAGGGGAGTAAATATTTGAATTGTTACCTTGCTCACTCCAAGCACTTTTTTTAACACTTAAGGCAACTACTAAGAAATTTACACGTAAAAGGAAGTAGTGTGGGGTCCATACCAGATTTTTTAATTTATTCCCCTTCCTTATCAGTTCTAGAAAAATAAAATGATTTCTTACTAAGGGTCATTCCGTAGTGACTAACGTAACATTCAGAGCTGATTTTGTAACTGTTTTTACTTGTAACTTAAGAGTGATTCCATACCAACTCACCAGAGAAAAGAAAAGTTGGTCGCACGACCAACTCGGATTTTCTTTTAATTTGGCACACATGTTGATCATGTAGAGGCATGGAAAAGTCCAAATTTTTAGGTTCCAGCTCCACTTATTTTCTGAGATACATGCCCTCAAAGTTTGTCCGCCACGTCAAAATACTAAAAAAGTGATGTTATGTAATCAATTTTTATAAAAAATCGTACTCATGCAAAATAAAAATGTTAGATATCTATGGAAACTAGTTACTCCAGGCATTCAGAAAAAAATACTAGAATGTTCATAATGAAAATTGCTAAGTTACAGGGCTCTTTGAAGTTGTAATCACAAAAACTCGATTTTGCCGATTTCGTTAAAATTGAGGAATTTATTCCAAAAAAAGGAAGACATAACCAAAGGTTTACTCACTTTCTGGTAGTGTACAGATGTTTACTATAAATGGTTACACAATGTATAATTTGGGTTTCTCACTCCTTCTTGGAAATATTTAAGCTTAAAGGTAAGCCATAAGGCAAAAACATGCATTTTTGGCCATCTTAGCAGCTATTTTTCTCATAAAGGGGGAGCAGTAGAAATTTTAATTTTTTTTTAAACAAGCCACTGATATGTTAGCTATTCACAGGAAAAGAGTTTACTTTTGGTTATTTCTTCCATTAAGAGATATCCTGCTGACAGTATATGCATGTTTTTCGCGACGACCATATGCTTTTGTTCCCCCTCTCATGGACTTAAAATTAATTAAACCAAAAAATAACGATATATTTATTAATAGCTGTATTATCTACGCAATATGTCATGAAATTTAATTTATTAAATCATTGAACAATAAATTAGATAATTGATGAAAACAAGAAATAGTATTTCTCTGATGCCTGAGCATTACGCATTCATAATTATAAAGCACTAAATACTTTCCTGAGAAATTAATTAACATAAAGGAGTTCTAAATATTTATATTATAAGCAATACCCAATCTTGTGATTGGGATATTCCTGTTTTTAATTGCAGAATTTCTTGAATATCACATAAATATCAGGAAAAGAAATGAGGTCTTTTCGTTTGATGTAGGATATTTTATGACAGATTTCATTTGATGGGCTACTAACTGAGCATGGTGATAAAGAGCTATTAAATACAGCATCGAATTCCATTTTACCTTATTAACAGTTAAACATTTACAAAATAATTAAATAAATAATTTAATGTAAAGCCATGCTTGAAGAGTTAAAATTAGTGCAACTAATTTATTCCCATACTGATCTTTACAAAATTGACATGTGTTGAGCACTGATAAGAACTGACAAGAATAAGTTTACTCACTAAAATACTAGTTCACAGATACTATAAAGCATGCATTCTATTTTCTACAAAATAATATTGCGACAAAGAACAAGGGTATCCTCCTGTTTATAGCCATCAATCAGGAACATCCCAATTTCAAGATTGGGTATTGCTTATGAGATAAATATTCGAAGCTCCTTTATTTTAATTGATTTTTCAAGAAATTCTTTAGTACTTACCCCTTTATACCCTTGTTCTTTGTTGCAGTTTTATTTTGTAGAAAATAGAATGTATGCTTTATAGTATCTGTGAACTAGTATTTTAGTGAGTAAACTTATTCTTGTCAGTTCTTATCAGTGCTCAACATATGTCAGTTTTGTAAAGATCAGTATGGGAATAAATTAGTTGCACTAATTTTAATTCTTCAAGCATGTCTTTTTATTAAATTATTTATTTAATTATTTTGTAAATATTTAACTGTTAATAAGATAAAATGGAATTCGATGCTGAAATTAATAGCTCTTTATCACCATGCCCAGTTAGTAGCCCATCAAATGAAATCTGTCATAAAATATCCTACATCAAACGAAAAGACCTCATTTCTTTTCCTGATATTCATGTGATATTCAAGAAATTCTGCAATTAAAAACAGGAATATCCCAATCACAAGATTGGGTATTGCTTATAATATAAATATTTAGAGCTCCTTTATGTTAATTAATTTCTCAGGAAAGTATTTAGTGCTTTATAATTATGAATGCATAATGCTCAGGCATCAGAGAAATACTATTTCTTATTTTAATCAATTATCTAATTAATTGTTCAATGATTTAATAAATTAAATTTCATGACATATTGGGTAGATAATACATATATTAATAAGTATATCATTATTTTTTGGTTTAATTAATTTTAAGTCCATAAGAGGGGGAACAAAAGTATATGGTCGTCGCGAAAAACATGCATATACTGTCAGCAGGATATCTCTTAATGGAAGAAATAACCAAAAGTAAACTCTTTTCTTGTGAATAGCTAACATATCAGTGGCTTGTTTAAAAAAAAATTAAAGTTTCTACTGCTCCCCCTTTATGAGAAAAATGTCTGCCAAGATGGCCAAAAACGCATGTTTTTGCCTTATGGCTTATCTTTAAGCTTAAATATTTCCAAGAAGGAGTGAGAAATCCAAGTTATGCATTGTGTAACCATTTATAGTAAACATCTGTACACTACCAGAAAGTGAGTAAACTTTTGGTTATGTCTACCTTTTTTTGGAATAAATTCCTCAATTTTAGCAAAATCGGCAAAATCGAGTTTTTGTGATTACAACTTCAAAGAGCCCTGCACCTTAGCAATTTTTATTATGCTAAGGTAATATGAACATTCTAGTATTTTTTTCCTGAATGCTTGGAGTAACTAGTTTCTATAGATATCTAACACTTTTATTTTGCATGAGTACGATTTTTTATAAAAAATGATTAAATAACATTACTTTTTTAGTATTTTGACGTGGCGAACAAACTTTGAGGGCATGTACCTCAGAAAATAAGTGGATCAGGAACCTAACAATTTGGACTTTTCCATGCCTCTATATGATCAACATGTGTGGCAAATTAAAAAAAAATCCGAGTCGGTCGTGCGACCCCCATTCGGCGAGTTGGTATGGAATCACTCTTAAAGGATAAAAAATATTTTTCAGTTATGCTGGTGGATTTACAATGTACATGGTATCTATGTATCATTTCTACTAAGAATTTAAAACAAAATTACTGACAGTAGATATTTTTACAGCCAAAATAGCAGCGTGACTAACGTAACATTTTTGCAACCCTGAAAATTAATGCTCATGTTGCGAGGCAAAAATTTCTCAAAGTTAAGCAAGTGTTAAAAATTGAATGATATATTTGAAAAATGTGTAAAATTGGCTTTTAAAAACATAAAATACATTTATTAAATCTGAATTTTTTTTAGTCTTAAGTGTCACTTTTACTCAAGATGGAGTGTGACTAACGTAACGTGACTAACGTAACCATCGAATAACAAGCAGTAAGCACACAACAAACTCTTTATTATGGCTAATCTCAGTGACAATTACAATACTTTTCAAAATTTTTAAACTTCTTATGTTGTATGATTTCTATTTATTTATTTATTTATTTATTTATTTATTTTTGATACGTTTTTCACTTCGGTATTTTTTTTTTCTTCGGCTGAGGTTAACATTTCTATGGAATGACCCCTAAGCAGAAATGCGACCATATTGCATTTTCTTAATCAATCTGTCACCCCTTTTTGAAATAGAACCGTTCAACGGTGCAAAGAACTCCGTTCGAGGTTGGGCAATGGACAGATGGAGTTACTATTTCTGAGCTCGAAATATTTTTATCTGGTTTAAACGAAACGAACTTTAAAAAAACGTCAGAAAATATCCCCTGCTTATAGTACTTACAATGTCTTAATGAGATATATCTTCATCGCGTCGGTGCGAAAACACAGATTTTAATGTAAACTATTATTTTTTAAAGGCGTTTTTTTCTTTTCTTTTCTTTTTTTTGCGACAACGTTTTGTGATTTTAAAGATTTTTCCGCTTAATCGGCAAGATTATTTTTATTTCTTTATTTATTTTATTTTTTATTTTTCTTGAAAAATTAAAACTAAAATAAAATAGTAATAGAAAAAAACATAATTAATTTTTACTGTGGAGCGCGAATGCTTTACACAGTTCGGCAAGCTTTTACTTAATTATTTTTACGTTTCGGAGTCGATCACCGTTCGTGAGCAGGCGAAGTTCATTGCCCTAAAAAGTGCTTATAATGCGTCGTTGAGATCCACTGATAACCAAATATACTTCAATTGTCAATACTCGAATATTTATAAAGGTTGCAATCAATACAATAGTTAAAATGTCTGTTTTCAATGAGAACCGACGCCATAGAAACAGATCTTTCTGAGTAGTTCACAAACCAGAATGTAAAATAAGTAACTGTTATTTAAATATTTTTAGAGCTAACTTCCCAGAATGACGTATAAAATATCACAAAGATAAGCTCTTCTACCTACACCTGTTTTCATTGAACAGAGAATACACTAAATTAAAAATTAAAAAAAAAACGACCCTGATTGCCGACATCATATTAAAAAGGAACATCGCTAATCAGAAAGCAATTTGAAGTAGAATAAAGAGGGAAAATTGAAAATCCTTTTAAAATCCTTAGACTAAAACCAATGACAAGTATCTACTTATATTAAAAACTGAGTATCTTTCTAACTATCTTTCTTTCTAACTATCTTTCTTTCTATCTTTCTAACTATCTTTCTTTCTATGTCACGCTTCTTTCTCCTGAACGCCAATGACCTGAAAGTCGAACCAGGTACCGATAGATAGGTAATTTTTCAGGCTTCATTAGTTTCAATTGATATAATTATACGATTTTAATTAGCGAAGATATCAATTAATAAGTAGTCAAGTTTAAAGCGATTAAGCCTAATAAATGATTAAATATGAAATCCATTCTTGCAAACCGTCGTTGCTATGAAACAGTAATAACAATGATAATGAGAATTTTGAATGAAGGCTTAACTAAATCAAACACGAAACTCATAAGCGGGCCACTTACGTAGAATTTTTATCGCTAGCTACTTGTAATATTTTGAAACCTTCATTTGTTGAAAAGCCATCTACTTATAAAAACTGAGTGTCTATGTCTGCTTTTTAGCCTACTTTCCCGTTAAAAATAAAAGAGACGAAAAAAGCATTAAAATTGGCTTAATGCATCTAAAAAATGTCGCCAAGTCCAAAAAATATCGCTAAGTTCAAAAAATATCGCCAAGTAAAAAATAGTCAAAAAGAAACAAAAAAATGAAATAAATATCGAAAAATTAAAAATTTGAAAGTAGGGTATTGAGATGGGGAATTTGTGCGTCGGTCGGTCGGTCTGTCTGTCTGTCTGTCTGTCCCCCCCTAATAACTTTTGAATGAACATTCCGATTTGGACAAACCTTTTTTTGTTGGAAAGATCTCGGCGAGTACAGCTCATTCCCATATTTGATTTTTTGATTTGAACAATTTTTGGTTCAACTTTGAGCCGTTCAAATAACCGGTCCCGCGATACTAACTTTTTAATGAACAGTCCGATTTGAACAAACTTTTTTTTGTTGGAAAGAACTTTTCAAGGATACTTCATTCCCGTATTTACATTTCCGATTTGAACAATTTTTCGTTCAATATTGAACCGCTCAAGCAAGCTGCCACCCCTAATAACTTTTGAGTAAACAGTCCGAAAAAAAATGACTGACTGTGCAGACGATTTTTTGTTTATTTATTCATTTGTTTTATTGAATTTATTATTATTATTATTATTATTATTATTGGCAGACGATTTTTTTTGTAACAAAAATGTTTCATTCACGAGGGCATTTTATTCTTTATTTATATTTAACAACTGGCAACGGATTAAAAGTGAAATTCGAGACATTTTATCAACGGACGAGTTTTTTTTTCTTTATTTTTTTTTCTTTCTTTGATAAAATGTGTTTTGATGTACTTTGTACTTTTAATTTTTTTTTTTGAAAACAATTGAGGAATTTTTCTACGGAAGAACTGTAACAGTTACATTCTTTAAAAGGTGCGACAAAGCTTTATTTATTTATTTATTTACTTTTTATGTGTCTATTTCATCTGATGAGAGGGGTATATTTTGCTTTTCGAAATCAGCTTCAAGTGCTAAAAAGGTATGTTTGACATACTTTTTAGTCTCAGATAATCAAGAGCATAATGATCAGATGCTAGAATGCCGATGTCGATGTACGGGAAAGTAGGCTCGTTTAGTTCTTGACAGAACTTCTTGTTTTCTTTGAGCGAGCTGCACTTACTGAAACTCTACTCACCGTCTTGAAGGCGCGTAGCATCTCAATAATTTTTATATAGGAAAAAAGTAAAGGCGTGAAGCGCCTGTTAACAAGCCGCCTTGGCGGGGAGTAGTTTCTTGAAAATTTCCTCACTACTTTAAAGGCACGAAGTGCCCGTGCAACGCCGGGCCACGTGCGTGGTATGTCTTGAAATCGAATGAACGTTAAATTCTATCAAATAATATAACTTCAGAATGAGTTAAAAGTTAGAGAAGGGGGACGTTATGCATCAACATGCCGCAGGAAGCTAATCTAGCTGCCCTGGCAGCTAGTCTACTTATATTAAAAACTGAGTATCTTTCTAACTATCTTTCTTTCTAACAATCTTTCTATGTCACGCTTCTTTCTCCTGAACGCCAATGAACTGAAAGTCGAACCAAGTACCGATAGATAGGTAATTTTTCAGGCTTCATTAGTTTCAATCTATATAATTATACGATTTTAATTAGCGAAGATATCAATTAATAAGTAGTCAAGTTTAAAGCGATTAAGCCTAATAAATGATTAAATATGAAATCCATTCTTGCAAACCGTCGTTGCTATGAAACAGTGATAACAATGATAATGAGAATTTTGAATGAAGGCTTAACTAAATCAAACACGAAACTCATAAGCGGGCCACTTACGTAGAATTTTTATCGCTAGCTACTTGTAATATTTTGAAACATTCATTTGTTGAAAAGCCATCTACTTATATTAAAAACTGAGTGTCTATGTCTGCTTTTTTTCTTTGAGCGAGCTGAACTTACTGAAACTCTCCTCACCATCTTGACAGCGCGAAGCATCTCAATAATTCGAATGATTTTTTATATAGGAAAAAAGTAAAGGCGTGAAGCGCCTACTAGCGAGCCGCCTTGGCGGGGAGTACTTTCTTGAAATTTTTCTCACTACTTTCAAGGCACGAAGTGCCCGTGCAACGCCGGGCCACGTGCGTGGTATGTCTTGAAATCGAATGAACATTAAATTATATCAAATAATATAACTTCAGAATGAGGTAAAAGTTAGAGAGGGGAGACGTTATGCATCAACATGCCGCAGAAAGCTAATCTAGCTGCCCTGGCAGCTAGTCTACTTATATTAAAAACTGAGTATCTTTCTATCTTTCTTTCTATCTTTCTTTCTATGTCACGCTTCTTTCTCCTGAACGCCAATGAACTGAAAGTCGAACCAGATTCCGATAGATAGGTAATTTTTCAGACTCCATTAGTTTCAATTTATATAATTATACGATTTTAATTAGCGAAGATATCAATTAATAAGTAGTCAAATTTAAAGCGATTAAGCCTAATAAATGATTAAATATGAAATCCATTGTTGAAACGTGGTTGCTATGAAACAGTGATAACAATGATAATGAGAATTTTGAATAAAGGCTTAACTAAACCAAACATGAAACTCATAAGCGGGCCACTTACATAGTATTTTTATCGCTAGCTACTTGTAATATTTTGAAACATTCATTTGTTGAAAAGCCATCTACTTATATTAAAAACTGAGTATCTATGTCTTCTTTTTTCCTTTGAGCGAGCTGAACTTACTAAAACTTTCCTCACCATCTTGAAGGCGCGAAGCATCTCAATAATTCGAATGATTTTTTTTATATAGGAAAAAAGTAAAGGCGTGAAGCGCCTGTTAGCGAGCCGCCTTGGCGGGGAGTAGTTTCTTGAAATTTTCCTCACTACTTTCAAGGCACGAAGTGCCCGTGCAACGCCGGGCCACGTGCGCGGTATGTCTTTAAAACGAATGAACATTAAATTATATCAAATAATATAACTTCAGAATGAGGTAAAAGTTAGAGAGGGGGGACGTTATGCATCAACATACCGCAGGAAGCTAATCTAGCTGCCCTGGCAGCTAGTTGTTAACATATAAAAACTGCTAAAAGATGAACATTTCAAATCATTGAGTTTTCTTTCCTCGTCGGCCGACAATGACATCTAATTCAAATCGCTTAATTTTAAGGCTTAGGCGCATTTGCTAAAAAAACGTTATAATTCGAGTTATATGTAACATGGAAGTTCCAAACACATTCTCCCAGACGGAGAAAAATGTTTTCTTCTTTTGAGACTATTGTTTTAAATTTCAAACAAGTTTTTACTTCAAAAATTGCAAAAATGTTCTAAAGGTTTTTAATTAATATCTTCGTTAATTTGTAATACGAAGACCAGCTAAAAACACTCTCAATCTACTCACTTTTTGTAACCTTGTTTTTTTTTTTTCAAAATCGGTCCATCCACTTAAGCTCAAGCGCTAGAGTACCACAGACACATACACAAACACGTCAAACTTATAACCCCCTTCGGGGGTTAGTAAGACTACTAAAACAACAGAACAAATACGTTTAATAGTATACCTTGCTCTTGTAATATCCACTGAACAATGGCAATATCTGACATGTCGATAAATCCATCATTTCTTACTAAAGTTTACCTTCTACGACTTTACCCGTGGTGGAAGTTAACGGAAGATACTGTCTGTTTGCGTTTTGTGCGCCTGGCAGGCACGGACGCTTCCATCTGAAAAAGGGGAGTTAGGTTATGGATGCGCACTACCTGACGCCTTCAGCTTTAGTTCGCTTACTACTGCCTCGTTGCTTTTCCACCCTATTTCGAGAAAGTCCAAAGAGACTTGGCGCGTGCGCAGATGAGGCGGAGGTCGCACGAAAAAATTTTAGACAGTACGAGCCATTGCTAGCAATCGCTGCTTTAAAAATATTTACGAATTTTAAACAACAAGTCCGAAGCAGCTAGTGTTATGTTTATTGAAGTGAAGTGCAATGCACTATTTTACCAAACTACAAAGTTTTCCAAAAAAAAAAAAATATATAAATAAATGAGCCAATAAAAATAAAATAAAAGGAAAAGAAGGAGAAATAAACCTAAAAAAGAGCTAATTAAGTTGAATTCGTTTCTGGCGAATTCAAATCACATTTTTCGCAATTAGGATTGGATTCAAACATTTCAAAAACAAAAAACAAGGCTGTTGGATTTATTCGAAAACGTGGTCGCTTGGTGCGATTAGCAATAACTAATGGAGTTCTTAACAGTTTTTATTTTAAATCTTGATTGAAATTTTGATAATTTAATGGTCTATTTTATTTACTTGGATGATAATTTAATGTTTTAGTGGATTTTTAAGAGAAATTATTAAATCATGAATCATGCTAAATCGGCAATATATTTACCATCTATTATTTGCATGAGGGATCTGTGACCGCATCCCTCACGTAAATCGAAACTCTACTGCAAATGTACATTGTAGAAAAAAAACCTGCCCGTTTACTAGGAAATTTGTAGGAAACTGGGATACAACAAACTGTCTGATGTTCTTTGGTAAAACCCTTCGCGTATTTACGCATGCGTCAGGTCTTCTCTGATCTTACCAAAATAGGGGTGATAGGTAAGATAACAATAAAGGGAAGAATAATAAAAAGCCTTTTGAGCCGTATCAAACAACGTGGAACGATGCTAATTTCAAATACATAGTTTAGTTGAATATGTCAAAAAGTTAGCAAAAATTTAAGCTTTAAATTGAAAACTTCCGAAAGTTCCCACTCACAACCCATCACCTTTTTTAAGTGGAATGGTTCGCGGGTGCTAGGTGCGGCTTTCATTTGCGGACATAGTAACGATGTAAGTTTTTCTTAAGTAGTGTAAAGCCTTGGTTTCCTAGGAGTGAAACCGTCGATCTCTGGCGAGGCGATCGTCGCCGCCTTCTTCTGCGCATGCGCCTGAGCCGCAGATTGACATCGCTTCACGCCAAGCTCCAATCAAACTGTTTCTGATTCCAGCGTGCAATTGCGCCATGCGTCGGCGACGATTGTCGCGTTCTAGGAAACCAAGGCTTTAGTCAAGAGAAAGTTGGATTGTTACTCGAAACCTAAATGGAATTCCGGTTTTCTACAAATTTTCTAGTAAACGGGCAGATTTTTTTTTTCTTTGTTTTTTTTTTTTTTTTTTTTTACTTGTGTACTGTTTTAACAGAATTTGTACTCAATTTCAGAAGGAAAAAAAATGAAAGAGTTTGGAGTGGCTTTGAAAGTGAAAAATGGAGATTATGAAGGATTACTTTTACCACAATTTGAAACCAGTTTACTTTGAATTGGTATTATTATCAAAATACTGAAACCAATCATTCCGAAAGTGGCATTTATCTACATTTTTCGCCACCTTTCTTACAAACGCGTTATAACTCATCTTTCGTTATCTTTGGGAAGGTATGGGGTCCCAAAACTTGAGGTTTCAAAAACGAAATTGTATACTATTCTCTATGATGCAAAGGGAAGTTCATAGGTTCTCCCCAGCATTTTTTTAAAATTGAAGCTTTCAAGACCCTGTTGTAGGCCATCATTTTTGGCAATATGTGACCCAAAACACTTCCCCTGAATTTTTCAATTAAAATTTCAAAATGAATGTGTGTGTGATCAGTAGCGTAGTTATGGGGCCCAGCGCTCGTGGCGAACTTGAAAAATTGCCCCCCCCCCCCATAGAGATCGCTCTGATGGAAAGTCATTGGGACCTCCCAAAATGTCCTTACTCCAAAAAATTTGATTTATTTATTCGAAAAATTTGCAGATTATGTTGCAACCTTTTCTTTTTCTTTTTTCTTTCTTTCAGCATTTTTAACAATGCTCAGTGTTCCCCCTCATGTTATTTGTGCATGATATGTCTGCTTGAAGAAAATAGATGCCTTTGTGCAAAAATTGCAAATTATAAATCCAGCACAAATGCGCAGGGATACTGCAGACACGTGTTTCGGCGTTACAAGGAACGCCTTTTTCAATGCGAAAAATTGTGAGCTTATGAATGCACAGACATCCGACAAAGTGCATCCATAAACTCACAATTTTTCGCATTGAAAAAGGCGTTCCTTGTAATGCCGAAACACGTGTCTGCAGTATCCCTGCGTATTAGTGCTTAATTAACGTTGGATTTATAATTTGCATATGTCTGCTTGTTCGTATTATTGGGTAAAATTCAAGTTTACTTTTTACAATTTTTTTGTTTAATTTGAGAATTTTTGTCTTTCGAACAATATTAGCTTGGGGCGATCCTACCTCACCCCACCATTTCACATTAATTCAAAAAACATAATACTTGCAATTCGTTATTGAACATAGTGTGTTTTTCCCCACACAACAGCTTTTATTTTAAATAGATTTTTTTTTAAAACACTAGAAGAATGTATAAAATAAACACAATTTGTGCATTTTAAATAAAAACCAAAGCATTGATTCTATTGTAATTTGGAAATCAAAGAAATATAAAAGGCATAATTAATCTGAAATTGGCTTAACAAATACGACTCTTGCATACAGGCAAAATAAAAGTTCGTTATTTTAGGCCCCCGACTATTTTTATGAATAAATACTTTTCATCCCAATATTAAAGAGACCCGCCGTTATTTAATACTAATATTATCTACAAGGGGAGTTAGGAGAGGTAATTGTTCCCTCCCTAGCTTTAACCCATTAATGCCTGACATTTTTTTTTCCAAAGATATTTTGTATACTGGTTACAAACAGTGTCTAATGGACAGGAAAAATAATAAAAAAAATATTATGTAAAAAATAATTTTTTTTATTAAGGAAAGAAAAATCGCCCCTTAAAAGTTACGATAGACCCCAGAGGGTACATACTTTTTTTTCTAATTATTTTTCTGTCTATGATATAATATTTAAAAAGACATTTTATAAGAAGAATTAAAATCTCCCCAAAAACAACAGTGTTGTAAAAAAATCCCCCGCCAAGAAAACCTTAAATACTCAGCCTTAAAAAGTTATGATATCGAGTTTTCCCGCCAAGTTTGTGCCAAACTACAACTAACCTGTATGTATAGTTCTTTTAAATTGTTTTCAGTTTTGCCAGGCGGGAAGCTTTGTCTTGTGAGGTGGTTGCTTAATGAGTAAAAACTTCCCGCCTGGCAGGACTGAAAACAATTTAAAAGAACTATACATACAGGTTAGTTGTAGTTTGGCACAAACTTGGCGGGAAAACTCGATATCATAACTTTTTAAGGCTGAGTATTTAAGGTTTTCTTGGCGGGGGATTTTTTTACAACACTGTTGTTTTTGGGGAGATATCACATGTTTTTGCATTAATATTATTTCTTTGCCTTTTTTTTTTTTCTCTTCAAAATTTACTTTGCATGTTTTTTTTTCCCTTCAACATTTTTCTTGGCGGTCCGACATCTGTGGTTTTCTTGGCAGCATGCATTTGGTGCAAAAGTTCAAGGATCTTCTTCAGTCTAGGATAAATTTGAAATCAATCACAATGTACCATCCGAACCGACGCAAAACAAAGCTAGTTGCTAACAATACTACGATTAAATTAAAAGTTAAAAAAAAAAACCCAACCCTTACTGCCGATCTCATATTAAAATGAACTAAATTGAAGATCCCTTTTAAAAGCCTTATGCAATAAAATCAACTACAAATATTTTATTTGTTAAAAAATAGAAACTGGCAACAGATGAAATTATAAATCATTGAGTTTTCTTTCCTCGTGGCCCAACAATGAAAACATAAATGCTCAGATGTTGAACAGAGCTAGTAGATAGAAATCGGATCAATTTTAAGCATTAATAACTCCGGGGTGCGATGACCCCGGGGGGTAAATTTTGGGAAAATGTCCTCAATGTCTCATCGAGAATATTCATACCAAAAATCAACACTAAAGACCCCCGGGGAGAAAAGATAAGGAAAATAAAAACGAGGGGGGAGGGGGTGGGGGGTCGAAAAACCCCTATGCCGAGCTTTGGGACAAAATAAATGTGGGTGCAAAAGCAGAGCTCAATCCGAGTTACCGTTTAGTCTGGACCCCTGTCAAACAATTTTTAAAAAGTGCGAAAAATAGCGATTTTATAACATATATCACCCCTCCCCCTGAGGGTCATGGATGTTTTGCTTTAGTATGTGCCGTCAGGGGCCGCTGGAGATTGAGTATACCAAAAATGAACTCTAAGGATCTTTATGGGGCTGAGATACAGAGGGGTGAAAACCCCGGTTTGGTTACTCGCGTAAACAGTCCTAGTCGCTCTTTTACATTTTTATTGGCGACGGAAATTTCTTGGCGGCTTGTAATTGGTTTTCTTGGCGGGGCGGGACGCTCCCGCGTCCCGTGATCAGCAATGAACATAAACTGGGAAGCTGGAAATAACTTTGAAAACTTGGCTTTTGTTCTTGAGATTGTGAACGATGTCATTTTTGATAAAGATCATTTTAAAACTGCTACAGAACACACTTTACAATGGTTATATGCTGCAATCTGTAAATAACGAATTGAAACAATACCAAGGTACTCATTGAACGCTATTATTTGGTTGAAATGTTCATTTGGGGGAAATTCAGACCCTTTTTTGGACCGTCCCTAAAAAGGGACGCTAGGCATTAATGGGTTAAGAAAGTACCAGATGTATTTTCTTGATTTTTTTTAAAAATAAATTTTAAATACTGCGTACACAAACATGGGCCAACAATAGAGAATGTATTAGCGGATACCGCAACGACGGTGCTCGAACTGTGAATGAGTAAAAAAAACTGATTAGCAAGTATATTTGAGTACCGTTTTAAAAAAGTAGCTCACCCCCCCCCCTGACGTACAGTAGACTACACGCGTCTTCCCTCAATATTCACTTGGCGTTTCCTTGTACAGCAATACATGAGAAACAAAAGCTATTTTATTTATTTTGACACTAGAAAGAGTACAAAATATATTGCAGTGGCATGGTTAAAAATCGAGCTCAATTCTTCCCAATAATACTAAAACGGGTAATGAGTACAAAGAACAAATTAGTGCTATATATAGTTTAGATGTGAGAGCACTTCATTAAAGTACATATAAAATAAAAAAAAAAATTCCAAAATACGAAATCGAAACTCACTAAAGGGTCAATCCATGCCAAATCACCCAGGAAAACGGGATTTTGTAACCCATGTCCTCGGATTTTGATAAAACTTGGTGTATTTAATATTTTTATGGTGGTAAGTAACCATATGAATTCTTTTGCCCATATGTGATCTGGTTTTTGTTTTACAGGTCGTCAAACTTTTCAAAAAATTGCATTTTCTGTCAACCGCTAAGCCTAATCTGCATGCAGACGTATCTATTCAGTAAATTGTGACGGGTGCAGAAATCTTTTAATATCTCCAAAAATTCTCAGATATGTTGCTGAAAGTATGAGGATTTAATAAAAAAATACTTGAAATTTATCTAATGTAATTTTGTGTGAGTAAAACTTAAATAAACTACGACAAGCAATTTTTTTCTTGTGCAAAACATGAGTTTACTTAAGTGGCATTTGACGAAAAGGCGGAGGTCCTATTCAATAATGGAAGCATTCGAAATGAGCCTGAAGGTGTGTTCTATCATTGCAAAGAATAAAATTAGTGGTTTTTTACCTTTTCTCGTTGCTATTGCGCAATATACACATTTCAGTACCAAAATTTTTGAAAAAAAGTCCTAGTCATTTTCCTAACCTAAATTTCACTGAAAAGCAAACATACCTTTATTTTTAAGTATATTTACAGCCCTATTATACTACTTAAAAATCATCTTAATCCTTTATTAAGCAGAAACAAAAGTGAGAAATAATTTATGACTCCCAAATTCAGTTGTTAAGTTCAGCAAAACATCAGTTGTAGAATAAAGATGTGCAAAACATGAATTTACTTTAGTGGTTTTTTCATGAAGAGGCGGAAGTCATGTTCAATAATCGAAGCATTCGAAATAAACCTAAAGGTTTGTTCTATCATTGCAAAGAATAAAATTAGTGTTTTTTTTTCGTTTTCTTGTTGCTATTGCACAATATACACATTTCAGTACCAACATTTTTGAAAAAAGTTCCAGGTATTTTTCTAACTAAATTTTCAATATTTTATGTGTAAAGTAAGCATTGTTCATGCCTTTGTAACATAAAAAGTATTGTAATTAGTTTTAATGATTTATAATTATATTTTGAATGTGCGAAGAAGGATAGCCCAATCTTTGAAGAAAAAAAAAATAATGAAAAATATGAGTTTCCGGATATTATTGTTTGTCTTTGAAGTGTTTGTGTGATCCTGTTTTCAGCAAATTTAAGGAAAATACTGTTTGATATTTTAACGCTCGACCTTCATTGCATTTGCGCAAGTATCAGGTGTATTTTTATTTTATTAAAATATGGGTGTGGGTGATAGTGATAAGAGGGATAAAGAATGTGAGTGGATAAATCAGCGAGTAACCGCCCCTTTTAGCCGAGTTGGAGGTAGAAATCCTCTTATGAAGCAAAGGGAGCCGAAAAAAACTGGTAGCTAATGTGAAATTAGAACACCAGCGAGCGACCGCACTTGGTACGGTTCAATTCGTAAATGATGTACCGTACCTAGTGCGGCCGCTCGCTGGTGTTCTAATTTCACATTAGCTACCAGTTTTTTTTCTACTCTCTTTGCTTTATGAGAGGATTTTTGCCTCCAACTCGGCCAGTTTCGTATTCCAAGCGGATGAGTGTATAATAAGCACGAATCTGCAGTCAATGGATCGAAATAGCCGAGTTGGCGGTGTATTGCATGTTTCTGCCTTAGCCCTTGCTTAGGGGTGGTTACTCACTGCTTTATCCACTCGCATTCTTTATCCCTCTTATTACTATCACCCATATTTTGATAACATAAGAAGAGACCTGGTACATGCGCAAATGCAAGGAAGGTCGAGCGTTAAAATATCAAACAGTATATTCCTTAAATTTGCTGAAAACAGGATCACACAAACATTTCAAAGACAAACAATCCGATAATATCCGGAAACTCATATTTTTCATTATTATTTTTCTTCAAAGATTGGGTTATCCTATCTCTGCTTCGCACATTCAATATAATTATAGATCATTAAAACTAATTACAATATTTTTTATACTACATAGGCATGAACAATGTTTACTTTACACATAAAATATTGAAAATTAAGTTAGGAAAATAACTAGAACTTTTTTCAAAAATGTTGGTACTGAAATGTGTACATTGTGCAATAGCAACAAGAAAACGAAAAAAAAAAAAACCACTAATTTTATTCTTTGCAATGCTAGAACTCACCTTTAGGTTTATTTCGAATGCTTTGATTTATTGAACATGACCTCCGCCTCTTCATGAAAAAGCCACTAAAGTAAATTCATGTTTTGCACATCTTTATTCTACAACCGATGTTTTGCTGAACTTAACAACTGAATTTGGGAGTCATAAATTAATTCTCACTTTTTTTTCTGCTTAATAAAGGATTAAGATGATTTTTAAGTAGTATAATAGGGCTGTAAATACACTTAAAAATAAAGGTATGTTTGCTTTTCAGTGAAATTTAGGTTAGGGAAATGACTAGAACTTTTTTTCAAAAATTTTGGTACTGAAATGTGTATATTGCGCAATAGCAACGAGAAAACGTAAAAAACCACTAATTTTATTCTTTGCAATGATAGAACACACCTTCAGGCTCATTTTGAATGCTTCCATTATTGAATAGGACCTCCGCCTTTTCGTCAAATGCTACTTAAGTAAACTCATGTTTTGCACAAGAAAAAAATTGCTTGTCGTAGGTTATTTAAATTTTACTCACACAAAATTACATTATATAAATTTTAAATATTTTTTTATTAAAACCTCATACTTTCAGCAACATATCTGAGAATTTTTGGAGATATTGAAAGATTTCTGCATCCGTCACAATTTACTGAATAGATACGCCTGCATGCAGATTAGGCTTAGCGGTTGACTGAAAATGCAATTTTTTGAAAAGTTTGACGGCCTGTAAAACAAAAACCAGATCACATATAGGCAAAAGAATTCATATGGTTACTTACCACCATAAAAATATTAAATACACCAAGTTTTGTCAAAATCCGAGGACATGGGTTACATGGCCGGGTGAACTGACATGGAATGACCCTAAAGAGTCATTCCATTTCAAGACAGGCAGGTAGGTGTGAAAAGTGTCTCATGACCATCACCGATTTTTTTTTAAAAATTAGAGTAGTTACGACTAAGGGGCATATGAAATACTCTGAAAGGATTTTGCGAGAAAAAATTTATTTCTAGAGTTATAGCGTATTGAAGTTTTGCACAACGGCGGCCATTTTGGAAAAAATGAGCAAAGTGCTCGATTAGAAATGGACCCTATTTCAAAAGTATTTAACTTTTTTGAAAAATTCTTTTTTCTACGTATACATAAGAACCTATATATCAACTAGAGATCATTTTTGAAAATTTAGCGGGATTTTTTGATACAGAAAAAAAATTACTTTTGCAGTGAAAAAACTGCATTTTTCCGATTTTGTGATTTTTTTTCCCAATGAAAAAAAAGTTTTTTTTCCCAAAAAGAGGGGGCATTCTAAAGCCCTTATATGGTAGTTTCTTAGTATATTTTATCGTAATCCTGAGATGCATACAGCTGTGGAAATACAGCTCGAAATTTTGAACATTTTCAAAAAATGACGATATTTAAAGTGAAATTACTCAAAAAAGGCATTTTTTAAAAATCTAAAAATGGGCTCATTTAAACTCCATTTAGTGCCCAACAAGTGGGTATATACGAAATCCCGTGTTTTTTCCCCGTTCAAGTTTTATGATTTTTTGAAAATGACCTTATCACCAACTTTTTACCGATTTTGTGATTTTTTTCTCCATATGAAAAAACTTTTTTTTTACTAAACGAAGACAGCAGTCTAAAACCCTTATAAGGTAGTTTCTAATCATATTTTATTGTGATCCTTAGATGCATACAGCCACGGAAATAAAATTTGAAATTTTCAAAATTTTCAAAAATCACCAATCTTTGAAGTGCAATTACTCAAAAAAGCCATTTTTTAAATTTTTGAAAATCGGCTCATTTGAAGCCCATTCAGTGCTTAATAATCTGATATCAATCTGTTCCCGTGTTTTTTCTCGGTTGATTTTATATGATTTTTTAAAAGTTGGTATTTTTTGTATTTTCATAAAATCAGAAAATCAAACATATTTCTACTATTTTGCCACTTAAATTCATTAAGTAACATATTTTTAAATGCCAGTTTCAAATATCAAACATAAAATTTAATTTTTCAGCAGACGATTTTTAAATTAAATGTTATGTTACAAGCCTCAGCAAATGTTAAACTTCAAATTAAATGCTTCCAATTAAGAAAGATAGATACTCATAAATACATGCATACTGCTTGAAAGCATTTCTTTTTCGGTGGGGGGGGGGGGGCGCTCAGATATTAACATCTTACGACAATTATTTATAAGCAGAGTAATTTAAGTGCTTTTGAAGAGCAACAAACATGAAAATTTAACATATTCCGGTTATTGAACTTGTAAACAATACTAAAAATATGCTGCTTCATATTAGGAAGCTTATGAAGAAACCAATTACTCGGTTGAAGTTCTGCACATTATACTTGGGTAAATGATATGAAATTCATAAAGATCTTAATTATTACTGTGAAAGTATATTATAATTTTAATTAGTTGGTATCAAAATGAATTAAAGTGGCAAAATAGTAGAAATATGTTTGATTTTCTGATTTTATGAAAATACAAAAAATACCAACTTTTAAAAAATCATATAAAATCAACCGGGAAAAAACACGGGAACAAATTGATATCAGCTTATTAAGCACTGAATGGGCTTCAAATGGTCCGATTTTCAAAAATTTTAAAAATGGCTTTTTTAAGTAATTGCACTTCAAAGATTGGTAATTTTTGAAAATTTTGAAAATTTCAAATTTTATTTCCGTGGCTGTATGCATTTGAGGATTACAATAAAATATGATTAGAAACTACCTTATAAGGGCTTTAGACTGCTGTCTTTGCTTAGTAAAAAAAAATTTTTTTTCATTTGGAAAAAAAAAATCACAAAATCGGTAAAAAAATCGGCGATAAGGTCATTTTCAAAAAATTATAAAACTTGAACGGGGAAAAAACACGGGATTTCGTATCTACCCACTTGTTGGGCACTAAATGGAGTTTAAATGAGCCAATTTTTAGATTTAAAAAAAAAAGGCCTTTTTGAGTAATTTCACTTTAAATATCGTCATTTTTTGAAAATGTTCAAAATTTCAAACTGCATTTCCAAAGCTGTATGCATCTCAGGAGTACGATAAAATATACTAAGAAACTACCATATAAGGGCTTCAGAACTCCCCATCTTTTTAGGAAAGAAAACTTTTTTTTCATAGGGAAAAAATTCACAAAATCGGAAACAATGCAGTTTTTTCACTGCAAAAGTAATTTTTTTTCTATATCAAAAAACCCCGCTAAATTTATCAAAAATGATCTCTAGTTGATATATGGGTTCTTATTTATACGTAGAAAAAAGAATTTTTCAAAAAGTTAAATACTTTTGAAATAGGGTCCATTTCTAATCGAGCACTTTGCGCATTTTTTCCAAAATGGCTGCCCTTGTGCGAAACTTAAATACGCTATAACTGGAGAAATAATTTTTTTTTCTCAAAATCCTTTCAGGATATTTCATCCCTTAGTTGTATCAGCTCTAATTTTTTGAAAAAAAATCCGTGATGGTCATGGGACAGGCCCTGCCTGTCTCGAAATGGAATGGCTCTAAAAGACTTTTATCATTTTTTTAAAAACTTTTATACTACGCTATCGAAGCACAAATAGCGTTTGAAAACGTTACTCGTTCAAAATCGCTCGCTGTTGTACTTGTGTGTCACCCATTTTTAGCCTACTTTTCCGTTAAAAATAAAAGAAAGACGAAAAAAGTATTAAAAGTGGCTTAATGCATCAAAAAATATCGCCAAGTCAAAAAAATATCGCCAAGTTAAAAAAATATCGCCAAGTCCGAAAAAATATCGCCAAATTAAAAAATATATCGCCAAGTCCGATCGGTCGGTCGATCTGTCTGTCCCCCCCCCCTAATAACTTTTGAATGAACATTCCGATTTTGACAAACTTTTTTTTATTGGAAAGATCTCGGCGAGTACAGCTCATCCCCATATTTGATTTTTCGATTTGAACAATTTTTGGTTCAACTTTGAACCGTTCAAACAACCTGTCCCTTTTGAGTGAACAGTCCGATTTGAACAAACTTTTTTTTTTTCTTCGAAAGATCTTATCAAGGATACTTCATTCCCGTATTTACCTTTCCGATTTGAACAGTTTTTCGTTCCACATTGAACCGCTCAAGCAAGCTGTCACCCCTAATAACTTTTGAGTGAACAGTCCGATTTAAATAAACTTTTTTTTTTTGTTCCAAGGATCTCAGCAGGGATACTTCATTACCGTGCTTAAATTTTCAATTTGAACATTTTTTCGTTCAACATTGAACCGTTCAAGCAAGCTGTCACCCCTAATAACTTTTGAGTGAACAGTCCGATTTAAATAAACTTTTTTTTTTGTTCGAAGGATCTCAGCAAGGATACTTCATTACCGTATTTAAATTTTCAATTTGAACATTTTTTCGTTCAACATTGAACCGTTCAAGCAACCTTTCCCCACCTAATAACTTTTGAGTGAGCCGTCCGAATGGAATAAACTTTTTTTTTTTTTGTTTGAAAGATCTCGGAGAGGCTCATTCCCATACTTCGCTTTTTGATTTGAACCATTTTTCGTTCAATATTGAACCGTTCAGAGAAAAAAATTTAACATTAGCTCCTACGGGGAATTTAAGTTGAATGTTGATCCTGAACTTAAATTCCTTCAAACTAACTTTGTAAGAAAATGGTTTTGATAAATAATGTTTGTAAAGTACTTTTCTGAATAATCTTCTGTGAAGACTCTGATTTCGACTCCGACTACGCAAACATGGCGGAAATGCAGGCTCAGAAAAAAAATGACTGACTGTGCAGACGATTTTTTGTTTATTTATTCATTTGTTTTATTTTATTTATTATTGTTATTTTTTTTTTCTTTTTTTTTTTTTGGCAGACGATTTTTTTTGTAACAAAAATTTTTCATTCACGAGGGCATTTTATTCTTTATTTATATTTAACAACTGGCAACGGATTAAAAGTAAAATTCGAGACATTTTATTAACGGACGAGTTTTTTTTTTCTGTTTTTTTTTCTTTGTTTGAAAAAATGTGTTTTGATGCTCTTTGTACTTTATTTATTCATTTATTTATTTATTTATTTTGAAATCGGTTGAGGATTTCTTCTACGGAAGAACTGTAACAGTTATTCTTTAAAAGGTGCTACAAAACTTTATTTATTCGTTTATTTACTTTTTACGTGTCTATTTCATCTGATGAGAAGGGTATATTTTGCTTTTAGAAATCAGCTTTAAGTGCTAAAAAGGTATGTTTGATATAATTTTCAGTCTCAGATAATCAAGAGAATAATGATCAGATGCTAGAATGCCGATGTCGATGTACGGGAAAGTAAGCTCCTTTAGTTCTTGACAGAACTTCTTGTTGGAGCATTCATTTAATGTAGGTTCTTGGTACATTTTTTTAAAATCGTGAAATTTGCAATAGTCGTTTTTTAGACACCTCCCCCTCCCGTTTTTGAGAAATACATATTATTCTCTCGCTAGTTTTCGCCTCAGAAAAATTGTTACCAACAAAAGAGTTATTTTCTGTCATCATAAAATTGCATTCCAAAAATCTGTATCTGAAATGTTTTCAACAAAAGCTCACCGATTTTTAAAATCGTAGAACGTTATTTCCGAAGTATAGTATGTAATTGATAAGTTCAAGTAATATCGTGAAAAAAACGGCTGGATAGAAGCGGAGAGAATAGGTTTGTTTGTTTCTATCTCTTCTAAGTGGATAAGACCGGCTGATTTCAGACCAGCCTATTATAGACTCCACCAGGCCCCATATAACTAAATTCTATTCTGCCAGATAGATTTAAGCTAACATCAGTGTATCCAACCGAAATCAATCAAAGCAAAGTTGCATATTTTGTATGGTTTGTCTTGTAGCGTGGGGGCGCAATTTGCGCTTCTAGGTGAGCCTATCAAATTTTTATTTTTTAGTCTGTTTGGACCTGACAAAAAAAAAGTTTTTAATCGGTCAAAATGTCGCCCCCTGGCTGTTGCGCCCGTGGCAGGAGCCACTCCTGCCAACCCCTAGCTACGCCACTGTGTGTGATTCATAGAGGAAGATTATGTAGTTTATACAACGAAAAATGTAAAAGTTTTGAAGGAGTTAGCAACAAAATGTAGGAGTCGAAGGACCCTACAAAAAATTTCTTAAACGAAGGAGTATTGGAGTAGTTTTGGAGGAGGGTACAAAATATTTTAAAAATTATTTTGAAAACCAAAATATTGTGTGAGATAATTTTCGTGTGATGAATTATCATTATTTGTGACCTCTTTAGTATGTTTTAGCACTCGTTATGTGTACATGTATGTGTAAGCGGCTCTGCAGCATTACATTTGAGACCATATATCTTACACTAAAAGCAAACAAACCCTGTACTCATAAATTTGAAAATCGCTAGGAAACGGAGCTTTCAAAAATGTCTGTAGTATCAATGAAACTTCTCAACTTATGCTACTTAAGAAGGAGCTGTATCATTACCGGAAAGAAATATTTATGAAAGCCCAATTTTCTGTTAATTTTCTAGTAAACGGGCATTTTTTTTTCTTTTTTCAGCGCATATGATTTTTAACCCCCGACGCAACAAGGAAGGGGGTCATGAATTTGACGTGTCTGTGTATCTGTTTATCTGTTTGTTTGTACACCAGCGCCTAAACAGATGGACCAATTCTTTCTTTTTTTTTTTTTTTTTTTTTTTTTTTTTTTTTTTTTTTTTTTTAAGAGTTGATCGACAGTTCTTAGCTTGGTCGCGTCTTCGGATGACATTAATTAACGAAGATATTAATTAAAAGCTTTTAAGACGTTTTTCGCGATTTTTGAAGTGAAAACATACTTGGAAATTTAAAACAATAGTACCAAAAGAAGGAAATATTTTTTTGATACAATGTGCTTGGAACTTCTATATTATAATCGTTATATAGAGCTCAAATTATAACTTGTTCAGCAAATGCGGCTAATCCTTTAATCCCACATTGTCATTGTTGGCCGACAAGGAAAATCTCAAAAATTTAAAACCTTTATCTGTTGCCAGTTTTTATTTGTTAGCAATTAAAATACTTGTAATTTTTTTACTATAAAGATTTTAAAAAGATTTTCAATTTCCCGCTTTATTCTGCTTTAGTGACTATCCCGTGCCTATCGAAAACAATTGGCCTCTCGAAAACAATTATAAATACAGGGTTATTCTAAATGATGGACCCCTTTTTAAAAATTCATATTTATTAAAGTTTTCAACGAAAATTAACATTCTTTATATCAACGGAAAGGGGAGATTTGAAAATTTTTTTCATATATAATCATAAATGTTCAATGTGTCCACCGCGTGCTGACTTCTCCTCATCACACGTGTGACTTCTTCTTGTGACACAGGCGGTCTTCCTCTGCTTTTCCTTTTACAAACACTACCAGTCTTTTGAAACTGCTTAAACCAACGGCTTATGCTTTTTTTAGTTGGGGCTTTAAGTCCAAATTTGGCACGAAATGCCCGCTGCACTAAAATTTGTGACGCAGTTTTTACAAACTGAAGAACGCAGAAAAATTTTTGGTCCACGGTCGCCATCTTCCTCAGCTGCGCCAGTAAATCAAATTATAATCTAATCCGGTGCAAACTCTACTGGTGGGCCCTCTTTTTGCAGCTTCAGAAAAAAATTTTGCACTAAAAAAAAATTTGAAATTTCATCTTTCCATTGCAATAAAAATTGTTCATTTCGGATTTGTACTTTAATAAATATGAATTTTTAAAAAGGGGTCCATCATTTAGAATAACCCTGTATATTAAAATTTAAAATGCTTTTTGACCAGTGAAATTCATTTTAATATGAGGTTAGCAATCGGGTCGAGATTTTTTTAAATTTTAATTTAAGTTTAGTATTTGTTGCTTGTTATCTTGTTCCTGATCCACATATAAATTCCTAAACAACAGTTTTGAAACACCTCGTTGGTAACGCTTTATGAATGATTCCGATTTACAATATTGTTGTGTGTATCTCTCTCTGCCGATGGATTGTTTTTGGTAGCTATGGTAATTGCGTTTTCAACACAAGGAAACTCTAAAAGAAATTAATGTCACCGTTGGGAAATAAGGTTATAACAAAATATTTTAACATGCACGCGAAAAATGAATTCCGGAATTGGTAAATGGCGGTTTTTTTTTTCCTTCCTGGATTCTTTTAAGGAGTTTAAAGTCTACACTCAAATACAGATACAGATCGTGAGAAACTTTGCGTTAGAGCGAAGCTCTTTTTCGCTGTTTGGGTGAGAGAGAGAACATGATTGAGCTGACAAGAAGCTAAGTCTACACTCAGATTTCACAGGGGATACTTTACCCGAATCATATGAAAGTTGTCAAATAATTTAAATTATAGTTTTAAAAAACTAAAAAATACGCTTTTAACCCCCCCCCCTCATTCCATAATACTCTAACTAATTTCCCTCTAATTTTCAAAACTGTTGAATATTCGCTCTCTCTCTCTCTAACTTTACATGAACTTTTAATGCATCAACATGTTACATAGTTTAGCATTTAGTATTAATAATAGTATTAAATATATTGCTTTTATGTTACAAAGAACGTGAATTTCATCTTTTATTCAGTGTTACATGCAAAAAACTGAAACACTCATAATACATCAACATGTAATAGGGTCATTCCATGTCAAGTGTACGAGTCGTCCCCACTCGACCCCCTCCGATTTTGATGAAAATTTTTTTGGAAGTAAATATGCGACTTTAATGAAGCCATACCAATTTTTTGCTCCATAAGTGCTATAGTGCAGCCAATATAAATTATTTTGTAAAGGCCTCTTTTTCGTGTCTTGAAAAAAATAACCAAATCGTCAAGTTTGTGCTTTTATTGCTCGCGACCTAAGACGATTATCAGGCTCAAATTTGGTGATTCTGATCACTGTTTAGGGTAGAATAGCCTATTTGTGTAACAAAAGTTCAAAGCACTGTAGATTTTTGCAATTTGCTGCCAAAGTTGGTAAAAAATCGTATTTTGGCAAATTTTGACCGTACGTTATCAGCTTGTATCTGCTGAAAGAATGACTTTCTGAAGCTAATTATTTCCTCGTTTGTAGCCTGATAGTTTGTCCGAAAGGTGTGCAAGTGGCATCTTGATAGCTCAAATAATTGCTGATTTATGCGAGTTGAAATTCCAGTCAAAACAAAATTTTTCTCAATTTTGTCTCAATTTCAAAGGGCAATATCTCAAAAGGGTCATCTTGAATTTCAATTTTCTTTACATTATTGGAAAGAACACACTTTTCTTAACTAAAAAACGTTGGTTTTATTTTTGAGACAAACCAGATTCAAGGGGATATTGCAGATCAAAAATGTGACGTCTATCCAAGTGAAATCAAAGAAAAAAAAGATATAGACATTAAAAGTTCATGTCAATCTGTTCTATTATAACTTACAGGAGTTATTGTACTTATGTTCTGATAAAATAACCTATTTTTAGATATTTTTGAACATTAGTTTTTGTGTGCGCATCCGTAAAAATTCAAGAAATGGCAAAAAATAAAGTTTTGTTTTTAACAAAAAGAATTATCTTTTTATCGCTGATATAAGAGCTTGAGTCTTTTCCCATGTGTTATTTTAAAGCTCTTGAAATAGAATTTCGGATGATATGTCACTTGGCAAGGTTATAGGTCATGAATATTTCAAGGTCATAAAAAGCATTTTTCCATTTTTTATCATTTTTCTTTATGGGCAAATTGCAATCATAAGCTGAATATCCTAGACACATCCTCGGCAGTGTAAAGAATGGATTTTCAATTACTATTTATCATATTTTCAATCACTACTAGCTGCCAGGGCAGCTAGATTAGCTTCCTGCGGCATGTTGATGCATAAGTTCCCCCCTCTCTAACTTTTACCTCATTCTGAAGTTATATTATTTGATATAATTTAATGTTCATTCGATTTCAAGACATACCACGCACGTGGCCCGGCGTTGCACGGGCACTTCGTGTCCTGAAAGTAGTGAGAAAAAAATTTAAAGAAACTACTCCCCGCCAAGGCGGCTCGCTTACAGGCGCTTCACGCCTTTACTTTTTTCCTATATAAAAAAAATCATTCGAATTATTGAGATGCTTCACGCCTTCAAGATGGTGAGGAAAGTTTCAATAAGTTCAGCTCGCTCAAAGGAAAAAAGCAGACATAGATACTCAGTTTTTAATATAAGTAGATGGCTCTTCAACAAATAAATGTTTCAAAATATTACCAGTAGCTAGCGATAAAAATTCTACGTAAGTGGCCCGCTTATGAGTTTCGTGTTTGATTTAGTTAAGCCTTCATTCAAAACTCTCATTATCATTGTTATCACTGTTTCATAGCAACGACGGTTTGCAAGAATGGATTTCATATTTAATCATTTATTAGGCTTAATCGCTTTAAATTTGACTACTTATTAATTGATATCTTCGCTAATTAAAATCGTATAATTATATCAATTGAAACTAATGAAGCCTGAAAAATTACCTATCTATCGGTACCTGGTTCGACTTTCAGGTCATTGGCGTTCAGGAGAAAGAAGCGTGACATAGAAAGATAGTTAGAAAGAAAGATAGTTAGAAAGAAAGATAGTTAGAAAGATACTCAGTTTTTAATATAAGTAGATTGTTATCATTTACATGGCGGAAATAATTGCAATAATCAACTCTATCGAAAACTTTCGTTATTGCTTTTTAGAATAATGGCTTTAGAGTCCCATTGTACATATTTTTTGTCACAGACACACCATATTAATTATTTTATTTATTTATTTATCTCATTTATTAATTATTTTTAATTTTAATTTTTTGAAAAGGAAACAATGCTTTTTATGAGATTAATATATTAATGACACCTTGCAAAGTGACATATCATCGAAAATTCTGTTCTAAAACTTTTAAGATAACTCCTAGAAAAGACTCAAGCTCTTAGAGCAGCGATAAAAAAACTAATTCTTTTTGTTAAAAACGAAACTTTACTTTTTGCCATTTCTTGAGTTTTAACGTATACGCACACAAAAACTAAAGTTCAAAAATATCTAAAAAATGTTTTTTTCATCAGAACATAAGTACAATATCTCCTTTAAATTTTATTAGAGCAACTTGACATGAACTTTTAAGGTCTATGCCTTTTTTTCTTTGATTTCACGTGGATAGACGTACACATTTTTGATCTGCAATATCTCCTTGAAACTGGTTTGTCTCAAAAATAAAACCAACGTTTTTTAGTTAAGAAAAGTGTGTTCTTTCCAATAATGTAAAGAAAATTGAAATTCAAGATGACCCTTTTGAGATATTGCCCTTTGAAATTGAGACAAAATTGAGAAAATAAATTTTTGACAGGAATTTCAACTCGCATAATTCAGCAACTATTTGAGCTATCAAGATGCCACTTGCACACCTTTCGGACGAACTATCACGCTACAAACGAGGAACGAATTAGCTCCAGAAAGTTATTCTTTCAGCAGATACAAGCTGATAACGTATGGTCAAAATTTGCCAAAATACGATTTTTTACCAACTTTGGCAGAAAATTGCAAAAAATCTACAGTGCTTTGAGCTTCTGTTACACAAGTAGGCTATTCTACCATAAACAGTGATCAGAATCACCAAATTTGAGTCATATAATCGTCTTAGGTCGTGAATAATAAAAGCACAAACTTGACGATTTGGTCATTTTTTTCAAGACAAGGACTTTACAAAATAATTTATATTGGCTAAACTATAGCACTTATGGAGCAAAATTGGTATGGCTTCATCAAAGTCTTATATGTACTTCCAAAAAAATTTTTATCAAAATCGGAGGGGGTCGAGTGGGGATTTTCTCGAAATTTGGGACACTTGACATGGAATGACCCAATAATACAATTTAGATTTAGCATTAATAATAGTGTTAAATATATGACTTGATATTTGTAAAGAACGTGAATTTTATCTTTTATTCAGAGTTACATTCATACATACCCAGATGTGAAACTAATAAAAGCGTATTAAAAATCTGATGAAGGTGCTACACTTCTTCCTTATACGCCTATTAAGCAATCGGTGTCTTTTTGATAAAAAGAATAGGTGTATGTCCTCATGTAAATAAATGAAAAAAAAGTTTGGCTGTGAAAAGATGGCACTTGACCAGGCCTTTTTTTTTTTTCAGAATGCATTTTTCATTTGCAGGAAGGGGACGATTCGCAGAGAAAATTTCTGCATTGGGATTCGTAATTGTTATATTAGTTATAGAGTTTGAATATGTCCCCCTGCAGAACTTGAATATGTCACACAAGTTAAACAATTAGCCAAAGAGGTAAAACATTCCAATTTTGTGCTTTCAAAGCACATGTCTCTGTAAACAGGTAATATTCTAGGAAAGTGAGTGGGTTTTAGCTTTAATTCTTTAGGCAGTCATGGGTCAAAGGCAGCTAGGCTTCCTACACTTAATTAACAAGAGTAAAATTGCAATAAAAAACACATAACTTGATTTTATTTTACTTTTTCGCCAAATAAATGCAGTTACTACTGCAGTTTAAACATTCTAATGTCAAATAATCACATAGAGAAAACATTCTTGGAGCACTTTTTTTAAAGATTCATCTGATTCTAAGAATGTTAAGTATTAGCCCTCAACGTTTCGTACGTTATTCTTCATAATAATAATGATGATGATAATAATAATAATAATAATAATAATCTATATATATAAAGATGACGGTGTTCGTTTGTCTGTATGTTTGTAACCGCTGGCCAGAAGCCCCCGCAGCACCCACAGACCTGAAACTTGGCTCAAAAATTCGAACGTACCCCGCCCTCGTGCACCTCGAAGCCCAAATTTTTAATTTCGAATTAGTTATTTTTAAATTAATTAATTAGTCTCATTTTTGGTGTATCCGCCATAATTGAGGGGGGAAAACCTCGCCCCACCCCAAAACATTATATATCGTTGGAAAGGGTTTTTTTTTCTGAAAAAGAAAAGTTTTAGCACGTTTCTGTCCGTTAATTAGGACAGGAGATATTAATTAATCAAATTTAGTCAATTTTCAAGGCCTAACTCTACGCAGAACTGAAACACTAGAGCCATTTTCCTGATCAGCTGCTCTTTTGTCCCTGAAGTTACTTTGTGGTTTAAATTTGCGTATAGATTTAAGCCTTGAAAATTTATTCAATTTGATTAATTAATATCTCCTGTTACTTACTTAACTTTCTGTCTCTTATATTTATTTGGCGAATTGATTTAAACTTTAACATGACTTTAAGTGGAATTTAAAAGGTTGTGGAGCGCATTTGAACTAAAGGATATAATAATTTTTCTTCAGAGGAGGTTCCCGGCCAGTGAAATCTTGATTATTTGAGGGTCACTGTTAGATTGTAATCACTTCAAAGAGATGGTACGAAAGACATTATATTTCTTTCCTTTTAATGTTCACATTAAAATCATGGAAGAATGGCTGTGGCTGATCTACCTGATACAATCGGTTCCCTATGTTAATAAATTTAGATTTGGCGACCAATTTTACATTGAAATTACGGTTAAATCGGTGAATTATCACGGGACGCGGGAGCGTCCCGCCCCGCCAAGAAAACCAAATACAAGCCGCCAAGAAATTTCCGTCGCCAATAAAAATGTAAAAGAGCGACTAGGACTGTTTACGCGAGTAACCAAACCGGGGTTTTCACCCCTCTGTATCTCAGCCCCATAAAGATCCTTAGAGTTCATTTTTGGTATACTCAATCTCCAGCGGCCCCTGACGGCACATACTAAAGCAAAACATCCAGGACCCTCAGGGGGAGGGGTGATATATGTTATAAAATCGCTATTTTTCGCACTTTTTAAAAATTGTTTGACAGGGGTCCAGACTAAACGGTAACTCGGATTGAGCTCTGCTTTTGCACCCACATTTATTTTGTCCCAAAGCTCGGCATAGGGGGTTTTTCGACCCCCCCACCCCCTCCCCCTCGCTTTTATTTTCCGTATCTTTTCTCCCCGGGGGTCTTTAGTGTTGATTTTTGGTATGAATATTCTCGATGAGACATTGAGGACATTTTCCCAAAATTTACCCCCCGGGGTCATCGCACCCCGGAGTTATTAATGCTTAAAATTGGTCCGATTTCTATCTACCAGCTCTGTTCAACATCTGAGCGTTTATGTTTTCATTGTTGGGCCACGAGGAAAGAAAACTCAATGATTTATAATTTTATCTGTTGCCAGTTTCTATTTGTTAACAAATAAAATATTTGTAATTGATTTTATTGCATAGGGCTTTTAAATGGGATCTTCAATTTAGTTCATTTTAATATGAGATCGGCAGTAAGGGTTGGGGTTTTTTTTTTTAACTTTTAATTTAATCGTAGTATTGTTAGCAACTAGCTTTGTTTTGCGTCGGTTCGGGTGGTACATTGTGATTGATTTCAAATTTATCCCAGACTGAAGAAGATCCTTGAACTTTTGCACCAAATGCATGCCGCCAAGAAAACCACAGATGTCGGACCGCCAAGAAAAATGTTGAAGGGAAAAAAACACATGCAAAGTAAATTTTGAAGAGAAAAAAAAACAGGCAAAGAAATAATATTAATGCAAAAACATGTGATATCTCCCCAAAAACAACAGTGTTGTAAAAAAATCCCCCGCCAAGAAAACCTTAAATACTCAGCCTTAAAAAGTTATGATATCGAGTTTTCCCGCCAAGTTTGTGCCAAACTACAACTAACCTGTATGTATAGTTCTTTTAAATTGTTTTCAGTCCTGCCAGGCGGGAAGTTTTTACTCATTAAGCAACCACCTCACAAGACAAAGCTTCCCGCCTGGCAAAACTGAAAACAATTTAAAAGAACTATACATACAGGTTAGTTGTAGTTTGGCACAAACTTGGCGGGAAAACTCGATATCATAACTTTTTAAGGCTGAGTATTTAAGGTTTTCTTGGCGGGGGATTTTTTTACAACACTGTTGTTTTTGGGGAGATATTAAATTTCAAGGGCAATATTGCTGTGGTCATTGAGAGTTTTCGAAAATCTTGGCTCTACAGTTGTGTCAAAAGTTCCATTGAAACGTAAAAATTTCGCTAAAAATAAATAAGTTCGTCACACACACACGAAAAGAAGAAAAAAGTCTTTAAAACTAAAATAATCCTCGCATTGAACACTACAAACTGAAATGGCATTAAAAGTGTCATCAATATATTTTAAAAGGTCGTGGTGCACATTTGAATTAAAGAATATAATAATTTTACTTAAGAGGGTGGAGTGAATTTAAATTTATTCAGTTGACTTTCTTTACATTTTTTGCACGGGCATCGCCGTGCGGGTACTGCTAGTAATAATAATAATAATAATAATAATAATAATAATAACAATAACAAAATAATAATAATAATAATTATTATTATTATTATTATCATTATTATTATTATTATTATTATTATTATTATTACTATTACTATTATTATTATTATTATTATTATTTATAATAATAAACATCAACAAACCTCAAGCGAAAAACGATGAATTAAACTTTAAAGTCTATCACTCAAGATATTTACTGCAATCTCAGTAATTAAAATCTCCATATATTATTTCTCTAAGCCGAATCCTATACCCGGTCGAAACTCGCTCATTTCTTTATCGAATTGCAAGAAAATTTATGATTTTGAAGGTTATCCCGCGGGCTATTGACGAAAATTAGACCCACCCTCTAAAAAGTGTCGGTTCGTTTTTTATTCGAACTTCAATTTTTGGGCACAAAATTGACTCTATCTAGCGAAATAATTGTTGTATCGTCTCCATTTTGATTTCATTCGAAAGATTAAAAAAAATGCGTTCTTTAGAACGTTTCTCCGCTAGCGCCGCGTAACGAGAATCTCGAAAATCCACGTTTAAGCGACTTATAAGCGATTGAAGTTTGAAAAAGTTAAATTTTTTGCTCAACTGTTAAAATCGTTACATTGTTGTTCAAATCAATTTTAAATGCGACATTTCAAGCCAAGGCTTAGCTCGGTAAACCTTAATTGTAACTTTTATTGTTTCAAAATACTATGGTAGTTTTGCGATAACGTTAGTATTTAGTTTAGTAGTAGCCTTGGGTACTTGATTTTAATATAGGGTATCACTTTTGTAGTAGTTGTAAAAGTGAACGTGTCTTTGATCTCTTTGAAAAGTTGTCAGAACGACGGCAGTAGATGGCGATGTTGTGCAAATGAAGCCAATAAAAATTGTCGTATTAAATTTTAAGTTTAGAGTTTTTTTTTTTTTTTTTTTTTTTGCGGAATTCCGCACGGGCCACCTAGTAAATGATAATATAATAAAATAAATGTTGTTGACAGTAAACTTAGAATAGTTTATTATGTTGTTGCCTCTTTTTTGACCTCGTATCGTCAAAGAAATTGAAAAAGTTGCTTTTCTTACCATGATAACTGTAAGAGGCACAAGGCTTTCAACGTTTGCTTTTGGTGTCTCTAAAACTGTCCAAAACTTTTATAAATACTGTCGGCCCCGCTTAATCGGCTAACGGATAAACGAATGCCTCGCTTATACGAATAAAATATCCTGGAACAAAATATTTCCCTTGCTATAGACGAAATGTTAAAAATCCCCGCTTAAACAAATACCCCGCTTAATCGAATATTTCTTGGAACCGACAATATTCATTTAAGCGAAGCCGACAGTACCACCCAAGTCACCCTTAAACTCAGTTTAAACTCAATAGAACATAATTGGAAAAAACTGGAGGTTAAAGTGCGAAAGTACGACTTTAAAACTAAAAGCAATATAATGGTCGAAGAGTAAATGAACAAGGACTTAGAAATCACAAAAAAAAAAAAAAAAAATAAAGAAATCTATTCCCAAGCTTAAAAAGCTGTTTGTAGATGATACTGAAGAATAACTTACTGCATGATAAAACAATGGAAAATTAAATTATTAATAAATATGTAACTATTTCTAAGTGTGCAAAGACTTTTGTGAGATCTATTTCATGATATTTTTTCATAAGTTATTTCTTTAAAATCAAGTTTTGTTCAATTGTTAAAACATTTCATAAAGTTTTGCTAAGAATAGATCATAGATTTTACTATTAAATGCCCATTCCGAAATATTAATTTTAATTAACGAAAAAAGCTATATTTCATAAAAAATGGTAAGTGTACGAACACTTTTAAGAGCCACTGCATATTTGTACTGAGTAAAAACCGAGAAAATACCAATAAGAGAACGAAACTATTAAGAGCTTTTGTTAATCAGCAAAAAAGGAAAGCTATTTCAGTTACAGACATTTTTCATAGCAACAATTCTTCATCGATCTTCCCGTGCTCTACTATAATCATGAAACTTGTATAACTGGATGAATAATGACGTCAATAAGATTTCTCGATTTTTAGTGTTAGATTTTATCTTCCAACGGTATATTCAAGCTCTATTAAAATCTTATAACTCTTACAGAAACAGCTCAATATTATAATAAAGAAAAATCAAATTTATTAGATCGACACTCACCATGAAAACTCATTACAATAATTCATTATATCACTTCTAAGAAGAACCCGAGAACCTTATAAAGAAACTCAATAACTCTCTCTTCTCTCCTAGTAAAAACAATAACATTTCCATTGCCAAAAGATGATTACGAAACAAAATGAAATACAAGCAGACGTTAAATTAAAAAATATGGCAGTTGAATATTGCTATTTCATTTTCTTGTTACTAATTTTTCTTTTTTAAGGATATTGTTTTCTGATAACATACGAGAATTAAAAAAATATGGCAGTTAAATATTGCTATTTCATTTTCTTGTTACAGTTTCTTCTTTTTTAAAGGTATTGTTTTCTGATAACATACGATAATTAAAAAAATATGGCAGTTAAATATTGCTATTTCATTTTCTTGTTACAGTTTCTTCTTTTTTAAAGGTATTGCTTTTTCATAACAGACGATATTTTGCACATCTGCAATGCTGTACGTAATTTTCAGGAATTCAATAATCAGAAGCTTTCATATTTGGAATATTCAGGAACCATATTTTACATTATTTTTCATTGATATTTATTGGTTTAACATTTTTAAATTAGCTATGGCCAAGCCTTTATAATTTGCATTTTCAAATGTTCTATATTTCATTAGAATTTCTAGCATTAAAAACACATTTTGAGCCTACATTTCACTGAGTTATTTTCGAATATTTTTTTTTCTGTGCAATGTTTTGTTCTTATAATTGAAGGGGCTTGGGATATGAAGGGGTTATTGGCCAATCCATGAGAAATAGGACATAGACATCAAAATTTGAAACTCACTTAATAATAACGTGTTATATGTCATTTTATTCACAAGAAAGCATAGTTTCCTAATTCAAAGGGTAAAATATCCTAGTTTTTACTGTAAACATGGTTTCAACGTCCTAAAGTTGAGTTTTTTCTAATCCATTTTTCCGGTTAAAAATTATCAAGTTTCCAGCCTAGACCCTGGCCACACCGGGTTCAATTTGGAAGATAACGAATTATAGTGCTTTAGTAAGCACTCCCTTTGACATTTTCCAGCAATCAATTTCTTTGTAGGTTGTATTAGTTTTTAATTACAGGTAGGCAAAAATTATCTAGAAGCTTTGAAACGACTGTAACCGAAAACAAGTATTTGTTATTCTGTAACAATAACTATTTGAAGCAGAAGTTTGCCATTTGGGTTTTACAGTGTACTCATTCACTCTAAAAAAAGTGCACTACTAATTTATTCAAGAAACCTTTTCGTTTTTGTGCTATGTTGGTTACGGGTGTTACACGTTTTAGGTCTAATTCACAGTCTAAGTAGGATCTCTGCCAAATTTGGTACATAAGTTCTCTGATGCATCTGAAAGTTACTTCGGGGGTATTCGTCTCTTATAGAGTGGGAAAGCTCCTATAAAGGAGCTTTCCTACTATAAATACCGTTTACGTTAGTTCTTAAACAAATTTGACTTAGGGGTCATTCGATGTTCACCAGGAAACCATACAAAAGTGAAATAATGAAAAAAATTAAGTTATTTGCATTTGAAACATTGTAGTAAAACATTTTGCTGGATTTATAAATTATTTGCCCTCACCTCCTCGTTTTCGAATTATAAAGTCCTAAAGTCTGCCGAAATTGTAATAAAGTCACTAAATTTAGCGAGTTTCAGGTTATGATGGGAGACATCTTTTCGCATGCTTTGCTGATAGCTGTCCTATCACATGCAGATGGTGAAATAGTCGGCCTTCTATTTCCCCAGAAGCCTTTAAATTTGGAGCTTCACTTAAATTTAAGCCTTTAAAATCTTATATCTCCATAAAGGGAGGACGAGGGCAAATGATTTATGCAGAAAAAAATCTTAATGTGTGAGTATTTTAAAAATGTTTAATGAAACGAACACTTGTGTGTGTGTGTAGTTGAAGCAATAAGGTGCCCGGTACAATCAATACCATTTACGTAATAAGCGAATTTGTAGAAATTTTTCTAAGCAGAGTACTGAAGAAATACAGAGCTCAAGTCACAGATGATTATGAGGATTTAGTGGAGCTAAAATATCTGAAGAGAGACTGGGAGGTGTGGGTATTCTGGTGAAGTTTCATGGGAAAACGTAGCTCTAGGGATTTGAAAGCTTCCAAAGTCTATAGTAATCAATTGAAGATTATATCTTATCAAATGAACTAACTGGAGAACCTTTCTGCTCATATGTCTATTATTTGACTTTATATATGGCGGAAAAATGAATTAAAATAGCCGTTTACTCATTTTTAGCAACATATATATTGAAAATAGTCAGACGTGAAACGACCGTAACCGCTTTTGAAACGACCGTAACCGCAATAAAAAATTCATAAAAATTTATTTTTCAACAAAAAAGCTAAGTTCTTTGTATGATATCATTCCTTATTTATTTAGCAATTATTATAAAAATCCAGAAGATCATACGCGCAATAGATTCACAGAAAAGTGGCAGTGTTTGATAGCACTCAAAAAACCATGTCTTTTTTTTGAAACGACCGTAACCACACATTTTCGAGATTTTTCTACGACTTCCACTATTAATTCGAACTAACGCTTGGTGATAATCATGTTGGGGGGGGGGGGGAGCTTTATCATTCCCTGTTTTCATTAGAACTTTAACTGCATTTGTGAATAAAATATGAGCAGCTGAAGTTGTGCGAATGAAACGACCGTAACCATGGATTGGCCCTTATGTGATAAAATAGAAATTACGAGTCAAAGTTCAAAGATTTATTGTTGTTACAATTTTTTTTGTTTCTGGTTTTGTCGTTAGTGTTCGTGGGCAGAGGTGGCTCCAGAAATTTTTAGAAGGGGGGTCAGGTTTTAGTGCGCTAGTGTTATACCTTGTAAGTTAGTGGAAGAAAAACGAAGCATGTAAAACTTAAACGTTGTTTAAAATATCGTACGATATTGCACAGCAAGTAAGATTTTTATAATATTCTATTTAGTTTACCATTTATTTATTTTTTGGTAAAAATTTACTATATTAGGAAAAATATTTGCAATTTATAAATTTTCTATATGTAGTTAATATTGGAATTATAAATTCTTATTAATAAAATTCACAAACATAATTCTTAATTAAAACTTTTGTTTCAAGGAGAAAAAGATCGATAGTGGTTGTGCAACTGATAAAATGTGCTTATCATCACAGGGGGATCAGCTGACCCTTTGACCACCCCCTGAATCCACCCTTGTTCGTGGGTGAATATCAGGAAAAGTGCCAATTTGACCATGGAAATTTTCAATTTTTAAAGATACTCAGAAAATAAAATTAATAGGGTATTTTAAATACACATTAGTAACATTTTTTTTTAAAAAATAGGGGCATGGTCAAGGTGAACATTTACCCCCATTTTAGAGGGGTTGTCTTTGAGCGTTACCGACAAGATGAGAATGCTACCGATCTGACAAATATTACAGATTTCACACTAAGGCAGGAATTCAAGTGAAACACGGACGATCGCAACTCACCATTGCAATCGCAAATTCCCAAATTTGGATAAGTTACAATCGCTATAAATGCTAATCGCACTGACGTTACTACGGGTGGAGCCAATAAGAGCTCACAAGCAGTCAGCGATCTCCTCTTATTCGCCAAGTAGGCTGTGACGTTTTATCTAGCTCGTTTTTCACAGGCAAACGTCACGCTGAAGTAACGATGTTTTTATCAAGAAACGTTCTAATGTAATTCACTTCCAGTAGCGATTGCAATTTGCGATCGCCTGTTTCGCTTGATTTCCTGCCTAAGGCAGGAATTCAAGTGAAACACCATTGCAATCGCTTCGAAGCGATCGCAAATTGCAATCGCTATTGGAAGTCGAATCCTAAATGCAACTTAACTTGACACTGAACGTCACTACGGGCGGAGCCAATAAGAACTCACAAGCAGTCAGCGATCTCCTCTAATTCGCCAAGTAGGCTGTGACGTTTTATCTAGCTCGTTTTTCATAGGCTAACATCACGCTGACTTCACGATGTTATTGTCAAGAAATGTTGCAATCGCATCTCGTAGCGATTGCAACGTATCCAAATTTGGGAATTTGCGATTGCATTGGTGAGTTGCGATCGTCCGTGTTTCACTTGAATTCCTGCCTTAGGTACAAAAGTCACTTTCGATACCTTTTATGTTTAAAAAGGAAATAATTATTACTTAGAATATAATAATATTTATACAGACTGAACACTTTTGTGTTTCATAAATAAAATTAGTCATTAATTAAAAGTTAGCAAAAATGTTTAAAAAAGTTTTTTTCAAAAAGATAAATAGGTTAATAGTTAAAAAATCGAAATAAAATAAAATTCTTAACACAATCTTAAAAAACGAAATTAATTCAAAACAGTCAGAGTTTGGCGGGGGGAGGGAGATTTGCACTAAACTGTTCGTAAGTTTTCCATTTGAAAAAATTATATTTTTGGGTGCAGCAGTTACGAACGGAGGTCTGAATATTGATGTAAAAGAAAAGAGGGTGAAAAATGGCAATAATTTTGTTTGAAAACTCAAATTTTGCGGAAAAATTAATGTTTTTGAAGCATTTAAAAAAACAATAAATAAACTGCTTCCAATAATGGGAAAATTTGGCAGGAAAAACGATGCACTTGAAATTATCTTTGTACTTTAAAACTCAACTCAACAAACTCATAACACGAAGAAAGAATTGCGAAAAAACATCGGTAACGCACGCATCAGTTTCGTAACAAATATCTTCTACTTCGACGCTGCCGACATGACAAATTTCCCGCAATATGATAGCTGAACATCCCTAATTAAAGATTCGAAAATAAAAACACCTTATTATGTCCATGGCAATACGTTTCTTTTCCATTATGCAAAAATACATTGAAAAATTAATTTATTTTGTGTCTTAATTTCCGCTGCCGACATGACACTTAATTTGGTAGAAACGAAAAAGTCAAGATTGAACAAATCTTACCTGTAATTCAATGCAACTGAAATTAAAACTTTCGATCGAAACTTAAACATCATATATTAGGGCTTCACCCAGCGCACTTAATTAGTACCAAAAAATGTTTTGTCTTGAAATTATCATCGCGGAAGTTTGCCTCTCGTCATGCTATGAAAACTTGTGAGAAGCAGAAATTGCATTTTTTTATCAATATAAATTCCTCTTATCTAAAGCATAAGAGTTAATCTTCATAGACGAACATAAAACACGTTATTTTCTTCAGTATATGTTTCTGCTGCGTTGTTTTACAATTCACAGGATTTTTTTTTAATCTGCGATTCGAATGTGTGACGCGCTGCCGACATGACATTGAAGCAATAAAAAGTGTTCTACTGTCACGAATTAAAGCAAAATCTAAACATTTTGTTATGGATTGTATATGCGACGAAGCTTACAATATGAAAATAGAAACATTTTAGGTTTTTATTTGGAAGTGCTTGGAAAATTCATTTGTGACTTAAATTAGCACTTTTCTTGATATTCACCCTGGTATGAAATTGGTCTAACGACATCTACCTTTTGATGTACCAAGTTTTACTTGCTTACCTGTATCCATTGCTTACCATTGTCCAGAGTATTTTTATTTTTTGGAATGCAACATACTGCCGTGCTAAGCGCAAAAGTGGTATCTGCAGTCGAGCTCAAACTGAAAGAAAACTCTTTAAAGTTTTGCTCCACCATGTATTTGATTCAGATGTAACTTTTTCAGAATTTTTCAAAAAACATTTCCCGTTCTCCAATGACGGCATAATTTTGCATTTCGGTAAAATGCGTCACAAAGAGCCACCTGGTGGTGATAACTCAATTTTGTTTAAAAGTGCAGATACGACTTTTGTGCTTAGCACGGCAGTCAAACCCCTTCATCCCCCAAGCCCTTCAATTATGACCATCAGTGAACACCATGCAGGTTCACATAGGGACAACTTTTACATATTTTTATTAAATTTAATTTGTATTTATTTATTTTTAAGGATTACATCTTTTAATATTTGATCATGCATATTAAAAAGGGTTAAGTATAAAATTTTAATTCGTGAAACAAATTGAAAACAGTAAAATGAAAACGTTTAGATTTTTGTATAAAATAAGAAAATAAGTCCCCTTAGCCGTCCTCTCTCTCTTTTCCTAAACTTGCCAAGTGAGGGCAGAACTGGGTCTTATGATAGGGCTTATAGTTTGTCAGCTTCTTTGGTCAAATATACTAAACCACTTAAAAAGGTGTGAAGTTTAACGGTATGTTACAAGGTTACCCTAGATGAGTAACTGTACTGCACTGTCGTAGTTTGGTTTTTGAAACTAACCCATTAGTGGGGGAAAACTAGACAACAAGAAGACATTTTGAGAAATCTGAATTGTGAAGTGATCATTGTTTGATGATGATACACAGCAAAAAACTGTTGTTTTACAATATAATACTGGCAGATGAGGTTCCACTTTAAAACTGAAATACACAGCAATAAACTGTAAAACAAGATATTTTACAGTTTCTTACTGTAAAGTTAGAGCTTTTACAGTTCAATGCCGTAAAATGTAGCTGTATTATACTGTAAAAAGAACAATGTAATACTGGCAGCAGAGGTTTAAAATTGTAACATGCACGGTAATAAACTGTAAAATTTGCATTTTACAGTTTACTGTTGTAAAATTAGCAATTTCACAGTTTACTACTGTAAAATTAGCGATTTTACAGTCTAGTACTGTAAAGTTAGCAATTTAACAGTTGATTACTATAAAATTAGCATTTTTTAGTTTGTTACTATAAAATTAGCTGTATTATGCTGTAAAAACAACATTCATTATTTGCAGTGTACTATGAAAAAAAATTGTCTACCAAAGTTAAGAGATTTTAAAATTCCCTATCCAGATTCACAAATGCAAAATAACTGGTTTTATTGGTCACTAGGAAGACTACTTAAAATATTTGTCATTAATTTAACCTTCCTTACTACTTTTGTTGCTAAATTTAGTTGTTTCCATTTACAATGGTGCGTTAACTTGAATAACTGTACTGAAACCCATAATATCTGGAAAAAAAAATTTGATTCCCTCAATAATTATACTGCCTTTAAGCGGTAAAACCGTTTCGCAATTACATTTAAATATTAATGAATAACATAAAAGTACAAACTAATTTTCGCATGCGAGCAACTTTGCATGTCCTAATCGTGTCAAAAAGCATGGCCAAGAGCCTTGACCAAATTCGTAATGGGGCTAAAATTATCATTTCTCTTCTACGAAGTGGGAGCACTTTCATGTCTTTAACCTTTTTCTTCTTCACTTCAGTTCAAGAGCTTAAAGAATGAGCTGGGAGTGAGAGGAATAGAAATTGTATTCCTTTCCTGATTCATGGTTGTGGGAAGCGTCTGGCAACAGTCCAGGAATCCGGTTTTTCCCCTTTCCTGTTACTCTTCAATCACAGAAAAGCAAGTGAAACATTTTCTAAATGACGAACAAAGCCTCAGAAAACGAAGTGAAAGTTGTAGTGTAGGGTTTTTTTGTTTTATTTTTTTTTTCGTAGAATAGTAGTGCATTATGAAGAATGGCCATAAGCTAAAAATATATTTCTTCGAATATCCTTTTTGCTCCTTGTCGACAAAAATGTTTTACGTTTTCTGATTGATTCGTTGAATTTTGATTCAGTGTCTCAAGAACGTAAGAATGTTTTTCTTAATTAATGTTTACGTTAAAAACAAACAATAAATAAATAAAATAATTAAAAAAAAGACTTAAGAGAGATTTAATCAAGGCCTGACTTATCACCAGACCCATTAGATATGGCCTAGAGACACCAAGCTTAGCCCTCTCTCCCCACCCAAAAGCAATTAAGGTTACAGAAAAGTGCATCAAAACATAGCTTTACATTGTTTGTTACTGTCTTTAAAGTCAAGAACTGTGCAAAAAGTGTAAAACAATACGGCTTTCAACTAGGGATGCACCGATTAATCGGCCCCTTTGTCGATTATTAATAATCGGTAAAATTGGACCGATTAATCGACTGAAAAATATTTTTAAATATTATTCTTTAAAGTATACCTTCAGTAAGAAACTATGATGAATAATTTTATTAAAAGTAATAATAACCCTCACAGTTGATCTAAAATTTTTAATAAATTAATTCTCATACTTTGAATAAATGCACACATTGACAATGTTGCAGCATTTTCCATGTGACGATAGTTTTCTCCTTAACTCAGTGCTTTTAGATAACCTCTTATTTTCACAAAGAACAAAAGACTTGAATTGAATTGCTACTAATTATTAAAAAAAATCAATTAAAAGTTCTCCTAAATTGGAGTGCTCATAATAGACTCCCCCCCCCTCCTGTTTTTTTTTTTTTTTTTTTAATTTCATGTCATACTAGCAGTGCCCGCACGGCCTGCACTCGTGCAGCAAATAAAAAAAAAAATTTTGAAAGAGTAATGTTTTCTCCTTCAAAACATTTAAGCGTAATCTCGAAAACTGCTTAGATCGAGCTAAGCCTTGGCTATGTTCACTTCACATTAAAATGTCGAAGTCAATCTTTCCGCGTTTGAACAAAATGGCAGCGGCAATTAAAATTTAAATTTTACAAGCTTTAAGCGAGCATAAGCAACGCCTCCTAAATACTAAATGCCTATAACATTTGCTTCGCTACCATCGAGATGGGTTCTACTTTAAACGCCACCTTGCGGCAATCCTATAATGTCATTGTTATTTTTTGATTGGTTAATTTTTAAATTTAAATTCAGAACTGAACCAATCTTTCATTTTTTGAAAAACTCCGGTAGATGGCAGTGTATCGTGAACCAAGGGCATTTTGCAGCTATTGGCGATGGATCCAAGCAATATTCGAAATAAATTTTTTGATTGGTTGATTTTTAAATTTAAATTTAGAAATGAACCAATCATTAATTTCTCTTTCTCGAAGAACTCTGGTAGATGGCAGTGTATCGTGAACCAAGGATGAAATTTTGCTCTGTGCTAAAAACCAGAAAGTTACAGGCATTTAGCATTTAGGAGGCGTTGGTATAAGTCGTTTTCATGTAATTTTTCAACATTCCCGTTCACGGCACCGTAGGTAAAAAATGTTTCATTATAGAATTTTTCGTAATCTTTGCAATGAGATCAAGAGCAAGGCGATACAATAATTAGTTCTCTAGATAGAACCATTTTAGGTCAAAAATTTAGGTTTCGAATAAAAAAAGAACTATTCATCGAATTTTTTCCTACCTGTTCAAACAACCTGCCCTGAGCTTATCAGCACCTGTTGTAAAAATTGGAACGGCAGAGCAATCCGATTTTTTTTCTTTGTCGGGTGGGGGTTGGGGGGGTTGCTTCATAAAACCCTTACAATCATAGATAGGATAGAATGTCCAGTGAAATCCCCCTCTCCCAATGAATGAAAGCTCAAAAATTGTTTTAAAAAAAGCAGTTTTAAAATGTTTTACTTAGAAGAATTGACAACAGTCACTTCCCTCTAGAACTGCAGAGTCGGAGAGAAAATGACTGAATCCCCCTCCAATTTTCCGACTTCTTTCCGAAAATCACACAATCCGACTGTGACTCTTACGCGGATGGCGCTTCGCAAAGTTACGGATAAAAGTTGATAATCGAACGGATAAATGAACAAAGTTTTCTCATCAATGCGATCATCAAGAGCATGGATTTAGAATATGAAAAGAAAACTTAAGAACATATATTTATTTGTAAGAATGAAGGCTTTCACGGCCGGAGTAAATACTAGTTAAGGATTCCGGGCTGTTGTGCCGTGGTCTGAATGGCTTTAATCCATACGTATCGAAGACGTTTTCGATACGTTTGAAGATTTTTAATGTAAAATCTTGCAGCAGTTCGAAATTTCGCATCAGTCGCCAAATTAATCAACGACACCCACTGAAGATGACCGCCGCAGTTGCGATCGAAACGTATGGATTAAAGCCATTCAGACCATGGCACAACAGCCCGGAATCCTTAACTAGTATATATTTATTTGTTGTTGAGGAAAACGTTGGTATTGTAATGAAAAAATAAATGTTTCTATAACTTACAAAATTAGAATTATTCATTTTTCAAATGTAGTTTTTGCCCTAAATTAAATGATTTTAAAATAATGTGATTGATAAGAGAGACAAAAAAGTAGAATATACCCTACCCCCCCCCCGCTCCATTTAAACACCTGTTAAAAAATTACTAAGAGATTCTGTTTTTCTTTTTCTCCAGACAAATTAACTTTGCTTAACTACTCTCTTAGCGACAGTTTAAAAATATTCTTCGTTAATTTTGCGAAATAACTTTTGATTTCCGCTTATATCTGTACTTCAGAACCAGACTAACGTAAGTCCATTTTCGTCATTTTTCGGTAGAGGGGAAAAACGATTGTCGAATGCATCGTTTTTCCCCCTCTACTGAAAAATGACGAAAATGGACTTACGTTAGTCTGGTTCTGAGGTATACAGATATTGCAGCAGACGAATAACGCCATTGAATAAAGTTTATGAACTCAAAATATTGCTTTTAATTTAAATATTGATTTGATTTTTTATTTACTTCAAATTTTTATCTTTTTTTACTTAACAAATATGAAAAAGTTTTTCTTTTCATGCAATTTTTCTTTAAACGAATACCAAACAGTGCTCCATTTTTGTGTTTTATTCATATAATTTACAAAAAACGATAACTTCTTCTTCTTCTTTTTTTTTTTTGAAGAAACACTTTTTTTTCATATTTATTAGGATGCTGTGGGTTGGAAATTTTTTGAAGTATTTTTCAACCGAAAATTCCTTTATAATTCTAAGTAGAAGATTTTCCCAATCTAGCACCTCTCTGTACATGTGGCTTTTTAACAAATACATACTGAATGTAAGAAAACAAACTCAAAGGCTTTACCCTCTGTTTACGTTGGTACTCTTTTAGCGAAAATTTTCACTCTTTTGTCCAATTGATTTATTGCTTAAAATAGTGTTGTGTAAAGGCATTTTTCAAGCAGAGTCGAACCTCGTTAATTTGAACAGGCTTAAAACGAATTACCGCTAAGACTAATTACATTTCCGACTCACGTCCTGTTGTTTGCAGTGTATTGGTCTTCGGATAAGACAAACTACGGTTATGACAAACTGGTTTTAAAGGTACCTAGGAGTTCGTTGTAATGAGGTTCGACGGCATTATGGTTTTTAGCAAATCTTAATAAAAAGTCACTAAAACGTGAAAATCTCTCAGAAATAATTTTTTTTTAGCAATTTTAACCATCGATAATTAAGAAGTATGTTGGCCGTGGTAGCCGGATCGGTAAGGTGTCGGACTTGCAACTGGAAGGTCCCGGGTTCGATCCTAGCCGATCAAAGATCCACCGTCGTCATTAATGGTGGCTGGGCGACGTAAAATAAGGATCGTGATCACAAAATCCTCAAAGTGAAACTTTGGGGGAATAAGACCAGGTTTGCTCGGCCCTCGGTCTGGATCAAAAGAACAGAGTGCTCTGAGCTAAATCGGACTTCCACCTTTATGGTGCTCGTAAAAATGGAAGCCGTTCTTATTCCGACTTAAATCGGGTACATGTGTCTACACGGGCTCGGTTCCCGAGTGTTTTCAGAAACAGCAAACAGACACATTGATGTATTTTTATTTATTTTGAAGCTTGGTCGCAATATTTTCATTAGCATTAAAGTTATAATGTAGCAGCATGTGTGTCCAAATTATTTCTTGCTCCCTGTTTTTGTAACCTTTTCTTTACGGTACCTTAGGTTATTTCGTTTTCAACAAAGCCACAAAATTTTTTGGGGTAATAAATTTCTTCTTAATGAAAAAAAAAATCACTTGAAAGACGATAAAATTTTCATACAAAATGTAAAAGGAAATTTCTTCTTCATTCTAAATAGTAAGGCAATGTATTTTGCTTTGATCACAGGAATTCGAAAACCTTACCTGCGACCTGTCCTGCCCGAGCACTCTTCAAGTGACAGCTAATAAAGGAGCCCCAAAAGAAAGAAGACAGCTTCGGCCGTTTTCCCGCGATCTTGAGTCACTAACCAGACGCCCAGCACGCATTGCAAAAGTACATTGTAGCCTCCGATGCGGGAGCCACTAAACTCTCCCCGTCCTGTGTTTTCTCTACGTTTCCAACGGCAACCCCGAAAACTAAAAACTTATGCTCTTTTCGAAACAGAGATGGCGCTGTGCGCGCAGCTGGAATGCGTTTGTTTTTGATGTTGCTGCAGGTGTTCGTTGTGTTTTTTTTTTTTATGTTCGATTTGGTTGTTATTTTATTTTTATAGGTGCGTGAGTTTGGGGTGTAACAGTGGCCCAAATAATGCGTATCAAATGTCCCGCGATGAAAGCTTAGCATCGTTAATTCTTTTGTTGCTGTCACAAATATGTGTTTGATGATAGCATGGCTGTTCTTGTTTTTCTATATGTTCGAAAATGAAGAGTTAATCTAAAAATGCCAAATTCCTCATCAAAAGTAATCAAATAAAACACTGTGGCGTGCTTCATAGGCGGCTGATGTACCGAAAAAGTGAGGGGGTCAAGAAATAGAGGGGGACAGCATCTCCATCAGCGATTGCATTTTAACGTTATTGATTAAATTACCTGCAAAAAAATGTCTAAGAAGTGCCTCAAAAATTAAGACGGAAGGACATTATAGACTCCACATTCCGATTCAAAGCTCCATTTTTATGAAATAACACAAAAAAAGGCCATTTTGAGGAATATTCAGTTTTTATATTTGTGAAATAAATCAATTTATTTAGTTGAAAAATCATTTTTCCATTGAACATTAGTTTTTAACTCTAAAAAGTGAGGGGGCAAGGTCCTTTTACTTTTTAAAGTGAGGGGGCAGTCGATCCCTTTGCCACCTCTCCCCTGTACGAGCCGCCTATAGGCCTATTCGTGGCAAAAGCCCAAATTTGGTTGACAGTTCCGTTTTTTACTTATGTTGCATTTCTAGCAGACGCGCACCCACATCTGCGGATTAAAAGGGTAGTCAAAGGGTGAACAGACCTCCCTGTGATTTTAAATAGCATTTATCAGTTAGGCAGTCATTAGTAATCGTAAAAGTGGCTGGCGTACGGAATAACCAATCAAGACTGCAGTCAAAAGCCGTCTCTAAAGTTTTAATAAAAACATTTAATTTGTTTAAATTACTGTTATGAAGCTTCAGTTTTTTAATTCCGAAAGATTAGCATAGAAGAACGGATTTTATTTTTTTATATTGATTAGTTTACTTATTAATTCCCTTGTTAGTACATTGTGTTACTTACATTGTTTTACTTGCATTACATTGCTTTACTTATTAATTCCTTTATTTATTCATTCATTTCCTTTTATTTTTATTCATTCTCTACTTTATTCAAAATTTATTTTTTCTCATATATTAATGAATTTATTCATTCATTCAATAATTTATTCGTTATTCTATTATTACTTCATTTATTTGCTTATTTATATATTCATAAATGAAAAATTTTTGTAACCATTAAATCAAAAATATTGTATTTAAAAAAAAATATATATATATATATATATATGTATATTTCACTTGCCCCATGGTATTTTGAAATGAGAATTTTTCAATTTTTTGAAGGTACAAAATAACAGCAAAAAATCAAAAATAATATTTCAACGATAGTTGTATAACAAAATGCATTCTTCCTTTTTATGCACAATAATTTTCAGTACAATTTTTCACTTTATTCATTTTGAACCAAGTAAGTTATCTTCTTACTTCAACTTACTATTTCACTTTGCCCCACATTCATCTGTAGGGTAAAGAAAGGGTTGATATTAGTTGATATTACTACGATCAGAAACTT